>JAUTBQ010149501.1:0-14261 GCA_032361185.1 Lepetodrilus ovalis | reverse complement strand
CCGTTCGGCTTGCGTATCCCTACTTATCACTCAAGAAGTGTGGATTTTATCGAAAAGTTGTTAAAAGGAGGTTTAAACTACTTCAAAATAGAAACACAACGGATACCAGATTGGTTTTGTCCTTCTACTACTTCACCTTTATTAGCACTATTAGTTGTTCCCACCATGTGTGTATAATCACTACTATTTTTACTAATCATAAATTGACAACCTGGATGAGCATCAGGATAGATTATCTTATCACCAACATTTGACATAAGATATTTAGCATCTTTTTCGGCTGGAAGTTGCCATGTTGTGATACCTTTAAAATCTAAATTTTTACAATAATTTTGACCAAAAACTTTTATATCTTCATCTCGTTCATTAGAGTTATACACATAACAAGCATCTGATGTACTATTTACCCAGACAAGTTTTGTACTATCTGTTCGTATATCGTATAACAAATCTTCTTCAACTGTGAAACCTACAGCATGTGTATCTTTTTGAACTTCTGTCTTATTGTCATCAGTTTTATTATTATCTACACCATCAAGTATTGGATTATCTACCTGTTCGTCAGCTGGTGTTTGTTTATCTTTAACATCTTCACCTGTTGAACCACTAGAACCACAACCACTGTATAGTGATAAGATTAATCCAAAACTTAGTATATAACCTATATTTTTAACACTCATATTTTATCCTTTATCTGTTAAGATAAAATAAGCTTACCATGTTCTATATAAAAAAAACTTATACCTTAAGGAGACCTCTAATAACTTTTGATAGCTTCATTTATCTGAATATAAGCTTCAACAGGTGTTGTCTCAAAATACTTTATATTGTGCTTTTTAGCAAAATTTCTTGTTAGTTCTTGGATTTTTAAAAGATTAAATCTTGGAGCTTTAGGAAAGAGATGATGCTCTATCTGTGTATTTAATCCACCATAAAACCAATGCACAAATGCCCCACCTTTAAGTGATCGGCTTCCTCTCATCTGCATTTCCATCCATGAGAGTTGTTTGCCCTCTTCTATATCAAATACTTCACAACCTAGATGGTTTGTGATAAAACCAAATGCAAGCCATGCTGAAAGTGCGATATAAAGAGTTATAAAAACCGTGATAGCTGAAGAAAAAGGTAACACATAAAAGATAGTTCCCCAGATGATAGGCCAGTGAAGTAACATAAGTGCGAACTCTCCATATAGTTTTCTCTTTAGCACAAAGCTGTAAGATTGGGCTATGAAAGCTGGGTACATAAAAAACATCGCACCCCAAAAGATGATATGTTTATACTTTTTGATAAAGGGGCTATTACCTTTGTTGTTTGGTGTAAATGCGCCATCAAGTGCCATGATGTCTTCATCTTTATCTACAACATTGCACCATGTATGATGGTTGACATTGTGTTTGTGATCCCACCATGAAGATGAGTTACTTAAGATTATCGCTGAGTAAAGGTAAGATAGTTTAAATGATAGTTTTTTCTCTTTAAAGTATTGAAGATGGAGTATATCATGAGAGACAAAAACAGCACGAGTAAAGACAAGTGTTAAAAATAGTCCTAAAAGTACGGGGTTCCACATCTGCATAGTTGCAAATGCTCCAACTATAGAGACGATAATCGCAACCATCTCTATAGTTCCTCTTACAGGTACTCTATCGAGTAGTCCTGCACTTCTTACCTCTTCTTTTAACTCATCAAAGTTATCTGGATACTTTACTGCTTGTGACATCATCTCTCCTTTAAAATTTTTATAATTTGTTTACAACTTCTCTATAAAACCTAACTCTACTTTATGACCTTTTACTGCTAAAATTTTTACTTTGACTTTATCATCTATGTTAACGATGTCTGTTACTTTATCTACTCTTTCATCTGAAAGTTTAGAGATATGTAGTAGTCCATCTATCTCGCCTGGAAGTTCTACAAAAGCGCCAAAATCAACAATTCGTTTTACAATACCGTCAAAAACTTGTCCCTCTTGAAATGAAGGCATATCTTTTTTAGGTCCTCTTTTGTTATCTCTTTTTTGTTCTGAAAGCTCTTTTATATGCTCACATGCAGCACTTACTTGAACTTTATTTGTTCCCTCAACTTTTACAGTTCCTGCATCTTTATCTAAATCGATAGAGACTTCAAACTTCTCTAAAATCTTCTTGATAGTTTCTCCACCCTTACCGATGATAGCACCAAAAGTAGAAGGATCTAAATCAAATATACTTCTTGAAGGGAGAGCATTTTCATTTAGCACTATCTCACTATCTGCTTTTTCCATAAGTGTTAATATATGATTTCTTGCTTCTGTAGCTTGAGCTAATGCTTCTTTTAAAGTATTTTGGTCGATTCCACCAAGTTTTATATCCATCTGTAAAGCGGTAATTCCATCACGACTTCCTGCTACTTTAAAGTCCATATCACCATCGTGGTCTTCAAGTCCCATGATGTCTGTTAAGATAGCATATTTGTCATCTTCTACAACAAGTCCCATAGCCACACCAGCGATAAGCTTTTCACTCTCTAAACCTGCAGCTCGAAGGGCTAAACTTCCACCACAAACTGTTGCCATAGATGAAGAACCATTTGATTCAAGTATCTCTGAAACAAGTCTAATAGTTTCACTTTTTGGAAGATCAAGTGACGGCTCTAAAGCTCTTTTTGCCAAATTTCCATGTCCTAGCTCTCTTCGCCCTGGAGGTCTTAGTGGACTAGCTTCTCCTACTGAAAAACCAGGGAAGTTATAATGCACCATAAAGTTCTCATATCTAGGGTCTTTATCGGCTAACAAGTCATACATCTGAGCTGCTTTTCCATCTCCTAAAGTAAGAGTTACAAGAGCTTGAGTTTGACCACGAGTAAACAGACATGAACTATGAACTGATGGTAAGATATTTGTCTCTATAGATATATCTCTAACATCTTTTAGCCCTCTTCCATCTGCTCTTACACTTTGCTCTAGTATCTGACTTCTAACTACACCTTTTTTATACTTGTTTACCATGTTTGTAATAAGTGCTAAACTCCACCCCTCTTTTTGAGCAGTTTCATCATTTGCTATGGTTTTAGCTATGTTGTTTAATCCTGTAGCACGTTCACTTTTTGCCATCTCGTTAACGGCTGTGTTTATAGCATCTTTATAAAACTCATCTATATAGTCAAGTATAGAATCATGGTTTAGCTCACTTTTATACTCTAACTCTGCTACTGGTTTTTTAAAAGAGCTAAATCCCTCTTCATAAGCAGAACTTGCTTCAGCTATAGCATCTCCAGCGATTTGAAGAGCTTCTAATGTCTCTTCATCTGTAAGTTCATTCATCTCTCTTGTTACCATAACTGATTGGGCTGCATTTTCTCCCATCATCGGCTCTAAGATAACTTCAGAGTGTGTTGTTGCCAATGCTCTCATCTCTATCATCAAAAGTTCTTCTTTTGTTCCACTTACAAACAAATCAAGTGAACTCTCTGCTAACTGACTCATTGTTGGATTTTTGATAAACTCTCCATCTATTCGACCGATTCTTACTGCTGCTACATTTTTATTGACATCTATATCAGAAAGATATAGTGCTGCTGAAGCAGCATTTAGAGCCATCGCTTGAAGATCAACTTCACTATCTGCACTCAATACAAAAAGAACTATCTGTGTAGGATATGCATAACCTTTTGGGAAAAGTGGTCTCAAACTTCTATCTATGATACGAGAAGTTAGTGTTTCAAAATCTCCTGGTTTTGTCTCTCTTTTTATATACCCGCCAGGGATTTTAGCAGCTGCATAACTCTTTTCTATATAGTTTACAGTCAGAGGTAAAAAATCCTCTTCAACCATCTTATCATCTCTAGCAACTGTTGCCAATATCACAGCATCACCTTGACGAGCCAACACAGCTCCACTTGCTTGTTTGGCTACTTTATCTAGCTCATATATTTCATTTATATTGTTTACATTTATCGTTACTTCACAACCCATCTATTTTTCTCCTTTAAATGGTACATAATTTCTACTTTTTTCTAATATCTCTTTTACTTCATCATCTTCTATATCAACTAAATTTTCATAATAGTAATCAACCTCTATAAAATCTTTTATCTTGTGATTGGTAAATATCTCATCTAACCTCATCTCTAACTGATGGTACAAATCATCAGCTATAACAGGAGTGGCAAGTGAAACTTTTTTGGCTCCAAGTGCTAAAACTGACTTTAAGGCACAGACTGTTCTAAGCCCTGTTTCACACCCTTCATCTAACAAGAGTACATTTCTATCTTTGACATCTAAAAGTGGAACAGATTTTCTTAGTGTGTATTTGCAGGTAAGTAAGTTATCTTCATACTTTCTTTTTGCTTCTGCATAGATATAGTCTAAAGATATACCAAAACTATTTACAAGATTTTGGTGTATCACTATCTCTTCTGTTTCACTCACTTTGGCTATCTCGCACTCATCATTGTTTGGAGCATATATACCACCCATGATAAATAAGTCATACTCTAAACCAAGCTCTTTTGAAAGTACATCAGCTATAGGTACAGCACCCCTAGCTAAAGCTAATATAATCCAGTTTTCACTCTGCATCATCTCTTTTGGTAAGGTATCTAAAATATCTTGTGTAGCATCATCTCTATCTTTAAAGATAAAATCACTAGAATCTAAATCTGTCTGCATGGCTCTCTTCTGGGAACTGTTTTGTTATCTCAGCATCAGTAAAACTAAATCTATAGTTAAAAATATACTGCTTTAAAACAGCATATGCTTCATTGATGTCACGCATGGTACTGTTTTCTTGATTAATATCAGGATGATGTAACTTACTAAGTTCATAATAACGACTCTTTATATCTTCATAAGAGACAAGAGGAGGAAGGTTTAAAGTTTCAAGTGCTTGATGAATGATAACACTTACTTCACTTTTCACTTAGCCATACTTCCTAAACTTTGACTCATAATCAAAGTCTTCAAATCATCATCAAAGAACCTAAATCCAAGCCCAACATAGGCATTGTCTGCTTCATCATTTAAGAAATTGTCATATCCACCATACAAATCAACATGTTTTAAAAATGTATATCTAGCTGCCACTTTGGCATGAGGGTTTTCTCCCCGTATATCATACTGTGCATTGAAATCATGTATCTGAGCACTTGCTTTAAACTTATCATCTAACATAAAGTAATCTACACCAGCTCCAGCCGTATTTTCTATAAGCCCTGCTCTTAAAACTAAATCATCATACCGTTTTGCAACTTGGGCTGAAAAGAGTATCTTACTCTCATCATGTTTTTTAGGTGTAATAAGTTTATTTTTATCATCTGTATTGGTATAATCATCCATACTTGTGACTGCAAACTCATAAGTTTTTGTATCACTTGGTATGTAGTTTAGAGACAAGTAACCTTTTGTACTCTCATCTTCACCCATATACTCTTGACGCATTGCAACTTCTAGTTTAACTTTGTTTACCATCTTGAGCAGATTATCTACCCTATCAAAGGTATCAGTTCCTGAACTAAAGAAAGAGTCTGCTGCTTTTATAGCATTGTTTACAGGTTCTTTATTTTCCTCAAGAAGAGATTGTAAGTCATCTTGAACACGTTCAAACTTTGAAGCCAACTCTGGAACTTTCATCCGTATCTCAGCACTAGTATACTTCAAATCACGCACTAACTTATCAAGATTTTGTAATATCTGAGGAAGTTTATAGTTGATACTGTTTGCAACCTTAGTAAAGCTATCTCCCGTTTCAGAGAGCTTTATAGCCATCTCATTAAAGTTTTCTGCTGTATCATTTAGTACACTTTTTTCTGTAAACTTTCTAAGTTCAGAAGTAATCTTTTCTAAGTTTATAAATGTCATCCGTAAACTATCACGAGTTTCACTTGTAAGAACTGTTCTTAACTCTTTTGTAAAAGCTTTTATCTCTATAGCAGTTTCAGTCATGGCATTGCTTGCATCATTAAAATCAGCCATTGCCTCTGCACTTTTTATAACATCTCCATCAGCGATATTTGCTTTATCATTACCCAAAGTCAAAGCAACATACTTTCCACCAAGCATAGACTCTTGAAGTGGCTTTACTGTTGAGTTTGCAGGTACTTCTACCCCATCATAAAAGAACATTTTTACCTTTACATGGTCACCCTCAATCTTCAAATCCTCGATATAACCAACATCTATACCATTTGCTTTTATCTTTGAGTTTATATCAAGTCCAGCAACATTATCCATGTTTGAATAGACATGATACCCCTCTTTTGACATGTTTTTAAAACTTCCAACTTGTGTGGCCAGTCCAAACAGTAAAGCCAAACCTAAAAATACAAAAAATCCAACTTTTGATGCACTGCTCATTGTACTTTCTCCTCTATTTTATTTTCTAACTCTGGGTCTTTTTGGGGAAGAAGTCCAGGCTCTAACTCTTTTTTTAACTCTGGTTTTTTATCGGGTTTTAGTTCTGGTATATCTTCTAAACTATCTTCTCTAAAGATAGAATCTTTCTGATTTTTAAGCTCAACTCCACCGATATTTGCAAGCCTTATAAAAAAGTATATACTTCGCCTAGTGATAGATTCTGTTCCCCCACTTGTAAGACTTGGTGTTACACTATGTGAGTATCGTATCTTATAGTCCCAGCACTTTTTATGCATACTCCAACCAGCTCGCCACTCTTTAGCAAAACTCTGATCTAAATCATAATCTAATCCAGCAAAAATATCATAATGCCTATCTATCTTTCTAGAAAAATCAGCCGTTAGATAGTTTATCTTATCAAGAGTTGGTGCTTCTTGAAAAGTATGGTCTATCCTAACTCTATTTATCTTATCATTATAGTATAACCCTGATTGTATCTTCTTTAACTTATCATATTCATAAGAGTAGATTAAAGTATTGGTGATATAAAAGTCTTTATTAAACTTATAAATAAACTCATTTTCCAAATCATCAAAGGTATTGTCTTTGTTTTCGAGATAGATATTTTGTGTAACACGATGAGTAAAAAAATCTAGCCCATCTTCATCATAAAGATACTCATTAAACTTTATACGAACACTTTTTTGCTCGGTATTGAAAGGTATAAAGTCTGCAAAGTAACCATTTTTATTGCTAACACTAGGAACAATATAACTAACCCCTAGTTGCATGTTATGTACAAAACTATCATATTTTTTAGATAAATCAGAAGTAACTGAGAACTTATGGTAGTTACTAAAATAGTTCGCATCTTTTATAGTAGCGTTTCCCTCAAAATAACTAACCCTAGAGTAGTAAAGGTTTTCCGAAGCCGAAAAGTTTACAAACTCATCAAAAAATGAACGGTTATAGATGATAGGAAGTGAGATTTCATTTTGTACTGCTCTTAATCCCTCTTTTCTGTAGTTGTTTTTAAACTTATAATCAACCGAATACAAAAAGTGGTCATTGAAAAGATTTTTGGTAAATTTATGATACTGCAAAGATGGCAAAGTTTGTAAAGTGTCATCATTATCAAGTTTTTCTGTATCGATAAAATACTTCGCATAAAGCCCTAGATAGTGATTTTCATCTGTGATATAGTAGTTTAGTTTTGAGGTAACAAGTTTATTTACAGCTAAATCTCCATCATGTTTTAAGTTGATAAAATCTATATCATTTAAAGTTGTAAAGTCCAACAAAAGAGCATCTTTATACGCATGTTTTTTGAAAGAATCACTTAAAAGTTTACTCGTTTGATACTTCAGCTCAACTCCACGATGCACACTGTTTTTCAACTTATGCTCTTTAGTATAAGCATCTTTTTCATCAAACACTCCAAGCCTAACAGAACCAAAAGAGTGGTTAGAATCTACAAATCTAAAAGTAGAATAAAGCCCAAATCCTCTCTCTACTCTTATCTGTGGGTCAAGTTCTATATCCCAGTTTTTATAAGGTGCTATAAACACAGGTTGTACAAAAAGAAGATTTTCACTGTTTTCAAATCCGATATAAGGTTTTAAAAGTCCTGTGTGCCTTTTGGTCGAAGTAGGAAAAGCTATCCATGGGAAGTAAAAAAGAGGTACATCTTTAAAATAAAATGTCGGATGATTTAAGGTTACATACTCTTTATCTTCATAATAACTTCCTTTTTTAAAGCGAAACTGCCAATCAGGATTTTTCGTATCACAACTAGATATTGAAGCATCATGAAGCCTATACTTTTTATCATGCACCGAAGCAGATAGACTTCGTATCCAAAGTTCTGACATCTTGTCATACAAAAAAAGTTTTTTACCCTTGAAAGTATCTTTCTTCAAATCTATCTTAAGATAATCATTTTTACTATCTCCACCACTGCCTCGGCTCACATAAACATCACCAATAAGTTCTAAAGTGGAAGTTTTATGGTTATACACCATCTTGTTTGCACTAAAAACCGACTCTTGATTATAGATAACAACATTTCCCTCAGCAATAACACTATCACCCTCTGCATGAACTTCTTGTGCATACAGCTCATACCTTCCTTTTAAAGGATTTGCGATAGCAAGTGAGGCTACTAAAGATAAAAAAACAAAGGTTTTAAACATCTACAACCAAAGTTTTTGCAATCCTATCTTGCCATGTGAGACGAAGTGGAGAGAAAAAAGAGACAACAAAACCAAAATAAAACAACATCTCACTCAACACTCTCATCACAGCTCTTAGGATAGACTCTTGAACAGAAGGAAGTCCCAAATACTGACTTTCAATAACCCGTATCTTCATAGCAAGTTTCCCTAAAGTTGCTCCATACATGTAGACAAAAACAGATTGATAAACAACTTTCACAGCCATGATATAAACAAACAGTGACTGAGAATACTTTATCATCGCTTCTGCCTCTTTGATAGAAGATAGCTTATCCCAAAAAATCACAGCAAACAACACTGATATAAGAATCTCATCTATGGTAAAAGCGATAGCTCTCTTGTTGATAGAAGCTAAGTTCAACCCTTCACTATGGAGTTTTTGCTCTAGTTGATTTTCATTCATGAAAGAGCCTGATATGCGATGTCTGTACGATAATGTTTCCCAGCAAAATGCACTTGTCCAGCCATGAGATATGCTCTATCTCTAGCTTGTAAGATACTTTCACCTAACCCGATACATAAAAGAACCCGTCCACCAGTTGCATAAAGTTTGTCATCTTCTTTACTAACCCCAGCATAAGAGATATGAGCGTGGTGTTTTAACTCTTCTATCACTATCTCATCTACGATAATTTCACTAGCCATTGAGCTTTTATAAGGATAATCTTTGCTACTCATAACAACTGCCACAGCAAACTCATCTGACATTTCAATCTTTAAACTATCCAAATCTTTAGTCGCACCCTTATAAAACAAATCAAAAACAGAACTTTTTATAAGAGGCATCAGGATTTCACACTCAGGATCACCAAAACGGACATTGTATTCTAAGACTTTTACAACCCCATCGACAATCATCAATCCTATAAAAAGCACACCCTCAAAAGGCATACCCTCTTCTTGCATACCCTTTAAAGTAGGCTTAACAACCAAATCTTCAATCTCTTGATAAAGCTTATCATCTATCAAAGGTGTCGGAGCATACGCACCCATACCACCTGTGTTTGGTCCTTTATCGCCATCAAGTAATCTTTTATGATCTTGTGCAGCTGGAAGAAGCTTGTAGTTTTCCCCATCACAGATAGCAAAAACAGAGAGTTCATACCCATCTAAAAACTCTTCAACGATGATAGAAAGCCCTGCATCTCCAAAACTCTCGCCACTTAACATATCTTTTGCAGCTACTTTTGCAGCGTCATGGCTTTCAGCGATAATCACACCCTTACCACCACAAAGCCCATCAGCTTTCACAACGATAGGAGCTGTTAGTGAATCTATAAACTTTGAAGCAACTTCCAAACTATCTGTTTCGACAAACTTCGCCGTTGGAATCTCGTACTTTTTCAAAAAGTTCTTCATAAATATCTTAGAACCCTCAAGCTGACTAGCCAACTTAGAAGAGCCAAAAACTACCAAATCATGAGACTTAAAAATATCTACAATTCCACCAACCAAAGGAGCCTCAGGACCTACTATCGTAAGCCCTATATTAGTTGACTGAGCGAACGAAGCCAACTCTTCAAAATCAGAGATAGAAATATTTTCACCTATATCATCAGTAGCTCCATTTCCAGGAGCAAAATAAATCTTATCAACTTTCTCATCACGCCCAAGAGCCAACCCGATAGAATACTCTCTACCACCACTACCTATAATCAATACATTCATGAAGTTTTCCAATTTGTTAAAATAGTTTAGATTATAGCCAAAGCAAACTAACAATCTAAATAAAATATTGATAAAGACGATATATCAATTGTAGTACAAAAAATAAAGGTTAACATTGAAGTCTATAAGTATCGTAATTTTCCTCTTTTTTACCATGGTATTATCTGCAGATGATGAGATAGATTCTTTACTAGAGAGTTATCAAGAAGAGTCAAAACTTTCAAAAATAACCAAGATGGAATCTGCTGGTTTTTTAGAAGTTTATACACGAGATGAGATAGAACAGATGCAAGCACATACGCTTGTAGATGTTTTAAAGTCTATTCCTGGGGTAACACTAAGTAAAACTTCTGATAACCTTTATAATTTTAAGAAAAATGGCTCAACTTTTTTTGCAAAAAATGATATAAAATTTTATCTAAATAACCAAGAGATAATCTCCTCTTTTTTAAACATACCGATTGAATACATAGACCACATCGAAGTTTATAAACAGATGTCATCTGTAGAGTTTGGAAGTGAAACAACACCTCTTATCATCAAACTCTATACTAAAAAAGCAGAGAGAGAAGAAGGTGGAAAGTTCTCTCTTACAGGTAATGATACTAGCTATATGGTAGATTTATACCATGCTCAAACATTGGAAAATGGGCTATCTTATCTCTTTTATCTAAACCAAAAAACCAAAAAAGAAAATACCTTTAAACGAAAGTTTAAAGAAAAAGAGTATGGAATCTCTGATGATAGCGATGAGTTTGGTCTTTTTACAGATATTTTATATAAAGGTTGGAATGTTGATTTAGGGTATTATAAAAACCAATACGATACTTTACTTGGCATCGGAGACTACAAAACTCCAGATAGTGATAACCATGTTAACTCAGAGTACTTTTACTCACATGTAGAGAAAAGTTTTGATAATGACTTCGCACTTCAACTCTCTTATGAAGAGATAAAAATAGCACAAAATCAATACGATGAAAATAAAATTACAATTAAAAAGTTTAAAAATACAGTGCAGGTAGAACGATTTGATAGTAAGTATCATGCTAAAACCTTTTATGGGATACTCAACAAAAGATTTAATTTTGACAAAAACAGACTACTTGTGGGAACTTCTTATAGAAATCGTACAACCAACAAAGACCTCTCTATTTATAAGAAAGAAACAAAAAAACAAAAAAATATCAATGAAATCGAAAATATTTATGCTGTTTATGGAGAAAATACCTATTTACAATCAGATACTTTTCAACTCATCACTTCACTTCGTGCTGAAGCCCATAGATACCATGATAGTGATGCTTATGAAAATGAATTTATCGGTCGATTTAATACGATTAAAAATATCAATGATTTTCAACTAAAATTCTTTTCTGCTTATATCTATTCTAAAGAGTTAGAAAACAGTAGCTTTCTTTTAAAGAACATCATTAAAAAAGGTGAACAAGAAGATGAAAAGGTTGCAAAAAATACCGCGTATAATTATGGAATAGGATTAAAAAAAGAAATAGATAAAAATACGATAGCACTAATCTATAGCCAATATAGTGGAGATGCCTCGTATAACTTAGATGGTCTTTTTGACTCTTCTAGTAAATCAAAATCTTACGATAACTCAAAGCAAGGCATACTTGAAATCAAATACAAACATCTCTTTGATAAACACAATAAACTTTACATCGATTTGTATAAAGGAAGAAGTCGTGAAAATTTAAAAACAACACCAACCCATGGTATCAACCTAAGACTGTTCAACCGTTACAAAAAACTTGATATATACAATGAGCTTTTATACAAAGGGAAGTATAAACACTATGGTATCGCTATGCGTCCTTCTTATGATTATAATGTTGCTATAAAGTATCATCATACTAAAGATTTATCTTTTGGACTCAAAGGAGACAATCTATTTAACAGTGGTTATGAAGAACTTTATAGTGGATATGATGAAGCACTTGCTGTTGTAGAGCAAAAGTTTTGGCTCAACATGGAGTACTTATTTTGATGAAAAAAATACTCCTGTTTTTATTACTGATGTTGGGTATGGGACAAAGCTCAACTATTGATATTGAGAAAAAGATATATACTAAAGTATTTACAGATATTTTTAAAAATAAACAGTACATAAAAGTATGGAGTGATGATGCTAGCAAAAAAGATATATTTGCAACTATAAAAGGTGTTAAGTTGGTTGACTCTATCGATAAGGCAGATATATTGATGGTATTTAAAAGCTACAATCTCATCAATAAAAAGATAAAATTTTTAGGAACATATACACTTTTAAAACATTACCAAACAGATGCTGTAGGAGGATTTTTCTGGCAAAAAGGGCGACCAAATATCGTTTTTTTACAACAGAACCTTACACAGCATGAGATAAAACTATCTCATAAATTTACAAAATATATAAGAAGGAACCTATGAACAATATAACAAAAATATATACTTTTATCTTTACAATTTTATTTGCTTCTATTGTCTACCTTTACACTTCTGTGGGTAAAACGGAAGAACAACTACGGATAAATCTTGAGAGCCTTTTTATCACGCAAGCTTATGATTTTTCAAAAAATATCAGTGAAAATATCAAAAAAAATATCAAAAATGGCAACTTTTATGATACGCTAAAAGTAGATAAAAACCTACGAGATAAACTTGAACTAAGTATCACAACCATCGCTTCAGACTCATTTAAATACGCATTTGTTATTTACAAAGATGATGAAGGTAACTATAGATACCTTTTAGATGGCTCAAAAGAGGATAAGTCAGAGTTCAACCAACTTTTTGGGACAGTAGATGAGACATGGGATAAAGTATATAAAAGTAGAACAAATAACATCATCGAACAACATGTCTTGGAAGAACTTTGGGTAACATTTCTAAACCCTATAGTTGTAAATGGTAAAACAGAAGCTATCGTAGCCATTGATTTTTCCGTTGACTTGTTAAAAGAGTTAGATGAAAGTGTTAAACCCATCAAAGATACTTTTATCTATATTTTCTCTTCTATATCTATCCTTTTTATGATAGTTATGTATCAAATCATCCTCAACTATCGTATCAAAGAAGAGAGTTTCAAAGACCCCCTCACAAGAGCATATAACAGACAATACCTCAAGCAGTTTGTCGAACATGAAAAAGTGGATGATTACCAAGTAGCTATCATGGATATAGATCACTTCAAACAAGTCAATGATACTTATGGACATAGTACAGGAGATTATATACTTCAACAAGTCACACAGGTCATCAAAGAAACGATAAGTTCCAAAGATATACTCATCCGCTACGGAGGAGAAGAGTTTTTGCTGTTTGTCAAAAAAGAGAACAAAGATATATTAACGGTAGCTGAAAATATCAGAAAAAATATACAAGAGACAGATTTTAACTACGATAAAAAAAATATAAAAATCACCATGTCCATTGGTATAACCTTAAACACCAATAGTTATAACAAGATAGACGATGCCATCAAACATGCAGACACAATGCTCTATCAAGCAAAAGCAAAAGGAAGAAACCGTGTCATCTTTGAAAAACAGAAAGTTTTTACACTACCAACAAAAGAACAAGAGAAAAGTTTACTCTAAAATCTCTCTTTGACCTTTTGTATTTGGAGCAGAGATAACACCCATCATCTCCAACTGTTCGATGATTCTAGCAGAACGGTTATAGCCTATCTGTAACCTTCGTTGTAGATAAGAGATAGAAGTTTTTTTATCTCCTAAGATAACAGCTTTTGCATCTTCATATAGTTCATCAAAGTCACCATCTCCACCACCACTACTGTTACTACCTTTGCTAACAGAAACACCACTTAAGGAGTCACCACCACCCATAGGCTCACTTAAAAACGTCGGATCATAGATAACTTCTCTTTGTACCTTTAAAAACTCTACGATAGTCTCTATCTCTCGTTCAGTTACAAACGGAGCGTGTAGCCGTATCAGTCCAGAACTTCCAGGTGGTGTAAAGAGCATATCTCCTCTTCCTAAAAGAGCATCAGCTCCTGTAGC
>JAUTBQ010149500.1:0-32472 GCA_032361185.1 Lepetodrilus ovalis | reverse complement strand
TGAATTCTCTAGAAAATTTCTTGCGTTTCATGGTGCCCTCCAGGACAGTGCGTTTATCTTAACTGACTGTCTTGTTTACGGGGTCCACTATACTTGTTGAGGAGGGTTTGCAGAACAGCATAGGCTTCGATGGTATCTCCTGTGCATAAAATCACCATATCGTCCGCATAGCGGACGAGCCGGGCTTTATACTTTTCTGCCAGTTGGTATTTGTCCCATATCCGGTCAAGGATGTTGAGATAGATGTTGGCCAGCAGCGGTGAAATTATACCACCTTGGGGGGGGCTTTTCGGGCTTTCTTTCCGACTCCTATATCGGTTTTCTTGTCCTTGTCTACTTTGATTATCCATACTTTTAGCCACTGCTTCAGCAGGCTGGGTAGTTGTTTATCAACTATACGTTCAGCGACTGCTTTGAGGAGTTTATCGTGCGGGATTGTATCGAAGTATTTAGACAAATCAGCGTCAATCACTTGGGTGTGGCCTGTTAACAGACCTGCCTTGATATCATCCATCACTTGATGGGCGGATCTTTTGGGGCGAAAACCGTAGGAGTGAGGGCTGAAATCTGCTTCAAAGATCGGTTCGATGATGGGTTTTACGGCCATCTGGACGATTCGATCTTTAATGCAAGGTATGCCTAACGGACGGGTTTCCCCGTTCGGTTTGGGTATTTCTACCCGTTTGATTGGCATGGCCCGATAGGTTTTATCTTTGAGTGTTTTCTGTATCTCCTTTAAATAAGCACTCTTTCCAATTCCGGCTTCTATTGACGCATAGGTTTCTCCGTTTAGGCCAGGGCCACCTTTGTTTTGTCTGACAAGGTTGTAAGCGTGTTGCAGAACATCGCTTCGATAAACTTTGTCATAGAGACTGTAAAATCGGAAAGTGCGGCCTGTAGCTTTGCCTTCGCGGAACTTACAGTGTTTAATTACTCAAATACTGCTCCGCAGTACTACCGGGGTGAATGAGTAATTCCCCGGACGGGGCTTTAATCTACTAGATTGATCCTGATGATGGTGCGTGACCTGACCCCAAATCCTTCATTAGGCAAGGCTATTATTAATTCAGTATGAAACGAGTCCCACACTAACGGAGGGACTCGTTGCTAGTGTGCCAACTTTAAGGATCGCAGTGGCTAAACGAGTTTAGGTAAGCAGTAATATCTGATACTTGTTTCCCATTAAGAGTAAGGCCAGCCATATCGCTATTAATGGTTCCGAGGTTGTTTCTTACATGAGTAGAACAGGAGATATTTCCACCGGTTGGATGGGGCGGATTATCGACGTTGTGGCATCCAAGACAGCCTGCAAATGTTGATTCTCCGGCTAATATTTGTTCTGGTGTGATCGTCGGAGGCTCGCCGCAGAGTATCTCTAGTCCTGTCGAGGTATCCCCATGGACGAATGTATGTACTTCATTGCTAAATCGATCATCCGTTAGCTCGGCATGTGCCATAATAGGATGTTCTTTGGGGTCTCCGCAAATTCGCCTATAAGCAGCAATATTGAAAGGTAACGCATTACTCCAGTCGGTTAGTGACCGTTGTGCAACGTGGCAAGAACGACAATATTTTGTATAGATATTGTCGTAAAGTGAGCGTTCGCGGAAGTATCGATCCCGGCGCTCACTGATAACCGCAAGGTCAAGGTACCCTGTTGCATCGGTAAACCAATCTTCTTTACTTTCGTCCTTCGGGACAAGTTTTTGACCTGCTATCTCGTGAAAAGGCGTGTTGTTAAACACAGTGCCAATAAAGGGAGCGCCATCGTACCAGGATTCAATTAGTGTTGTTATTTCGGTTTTGCTGCTTTGGCCTGCTGTACTCCAGGCAATTTTATTTAATTTACGAAAACTTTCCGCCTGGGATTCCAGGGTTCCATGACCTTCCCATTCTTTCAATAGTTCAATATCCCACGGTAGATATTGTCCACCTTTTTGGGGCGATCCAAAGTGACTCGAACCTCCATGACATGCATAGCAGGATTCAGGTACTGACTTAGCCCCTTCGGAATCAAGTCCTATTTGATTGATACGCTTTCCATTTTTATCGAAGACAAAGAAAGCAACAATGGTTTTACTGTTTAAAGACATTCTCTCCATTGTGACAGTGGCTGCAAACTTCTCGCGGTCTGTTCCTGGGTTCAGAAAGTTTTCGACATAACAGGAAGCGCGACCATTATCGATACAGTGCATTTGCCTTCCAAAGCCGAGGTCAAAAGCATTGATGTATTCTGCTGAATCTACAAGATGAGGATGATCGATAAAATTATTTTCTGAGAGCCATTTTTCTAAAGTATTACGTTTTCCTGCGGGATCAATGCGACCATAGTAAGAGTTAAAATAACCAGTTTCTCCAAATTCTGGATGATAGGCATTAGGTTCGGGAACGGCGGAACCTCTTGCATTTAAATAGTCTGCCGGGGTTACTGATAAGTAATCAATATTGGCCATCAAATTGTCAATGCCTCCACCCGGTGTACCGGGTGTTTGAACACGAACGATATTGGAGCCGTGATTGAGTCGTACGACGGCGGTTTGATTTTTCCAGCGACTAAAGACTCCGGTGGTTTTAAATGGTAAATTTGACGCTGCTAATTCTCCATTGACGTAAATATCCAAGGGTCTTTTTGTCTCGGGATCATCAGCACCGAAGGCATAGCGAAAATCCAATGAATAGTCGCCGGCCCCGCTTGATGCATTTACTGTCCATTCGATTGAACCGTCACGAAAGGCATCCACATAACCAGCCCCGGTGAAGCCTGCATTATGTGTTGCTATATTAAACATAGGTGAAAAAGTTGCATCTTCAGCTTGGTAAACACCTGTTATCGGAATAAATTGGATAAAGTCGACGCGGGTTTCTTCATTGTTGTTCTTATCTCCATGAATGGAATAGGTGTCACCTCGGTTTAAATGCACAGCTCCTAAAGATCGTGCGGTCAGTATGCTTGCATTGGGTCCGGGGAATCCGAGCTCCTGGTCAAGCGCCCAACTATCTACAGTGGCTCCGTTCGCTTCAAAGCGCAGGTGCGAAATACCATCATTTTCGTCCATGTAGTTAACAACGATGATGTAGTCTCCTTCCGAACCACGAAATTGTCCTGATCCAATGCCATTATTTCCTGCAGCGCCCCGCAAGCTAATCACCTTTCCCCCAGAAGAAAAAGGGCTATCTTCAACTAAATAGGTGGTTAATTCTAGTATTTCTGCTTCAACCTGAATGACGCCTGCGAAGGTTTTCGTTGCTTCAAAATCTGTTGCCTTCAGTTTTGTGTCGCTGATAGCGACTGGAAGAATGGGGATTGAGATTATTAATAGTGTTAACAGGGGTAGAAAAGGTGTTGGAAATAGTCGAACATTTCCAACACGAGTTAAAAAGTATCTAGCAGTACACATATCTCTTCTCCTTAGGGGGTTTGTTGGTTGTATTAAAAGTATAGAATAAAATTTTATTTTTTTAGGAGAAGTATGACTGTACGAATGGAATGGAGGTGTGTGACGTCAAATAAAAACCATTCTGCTAGAGAAGTCGCTATGTGTTAATGAAAAAAACGTATAAAAAACGATGGGGTAGGTATTTATGCTAATGCTTCATCGTGTTTTATAATACACGCAATTGGGTGTTTTTTTTCAGATATTATTTAATAAAATCCCTTTGAAATTATAAGGGTTGTTAATGTTTAAAAAAGAGGGTGTTCAAAATTGAGGCTGCAAATAAATCTGTGTCAGGTTAATCTAAATGTTCAACTTACCATCTAAGCGGCCTTCAACGTAAATATCTAGCTGAGACAACGCTTGGCTCCAATTCTGAATGGGCATCGTCCATTTCTATGTTGCATTCAAGATGCCAACATACAGCAGTTTTAACAAGCTATTTTCATTGGGAAAATCTCCCTTGGTTTTATCCATGAGCGCAAATACGGTTGTTCAAAGCGATCTGTTGTAAATGTTAGAGGCGATGGATTAGGTTGCTTAGGCAGTTTTTTCAACACTAGGATTAATTCCCCCACTTTTTATAAACTTTCGACTTTTACACTGCGGACATTCATGTGTAACTTTTGTTATTCCTTGTGAAAAGGATAAGTATGATGTAGCTATGCCAACTTAATAGCGCCTTTTTTAGCAATGGAACTTAATACGTTCAATTTGTGTCGTATGAGTAAACAGGACAGAAAGATTCTGATCAACATTCACATTGATCACTTAAGGAGAAATCATGCAAAACCGAACTATTAATCATTCCCGCCGCCGCGCCATTCAACTTATCACATACACCACTATCACACTTCCCTTTATTGGAATACTAAACAGAGTTTATGGAATAGAAGAACTACCAGCCCCAATCACTCAAGATACAATAAGGGAAGTAACTCGTGGATATGTCATCGAAATTTATAGCCCACAAGCTCCGGCTGCTAGTGCAGCAGGCTTTGCTAATAATACTACGAACCAAGAGACGCTTTTAATAGATGGAGAAGCCATTCCCTATGTTCTAGATACCTATGGCTATCACGTTTATTACCAACCTCCACAAAATACCCTAATTGAAGCGGCACGTAACTTTATCGAAACCCAGAGGGAGAAATAAGATGATTCGAAAAAATTTTACGGCACTTACTGGAAGTGAGGTCAATGCTCTTGGCGCTGCGTTTAATTATTTATGGGACATAAATTACATCCAAAATAATACCGTAATACATAACATCAATTTTAATACGGGAATTCATTGGGGACCTGACTTTCTTCCCTGGCATAGAGACTTTCTTCGAAAACTTGAATTAGAAATGCAAAATTTTGATCCAAGTGTCAACTTACCCTACTGGGACTGGACAAAAAATAATTCGAGAAACCTTGAGATCGAACCTTGGCTATCTTTTCTTGGCGGGCGAGCCAACTCGGGGGGGATGTTTGATCATTGGGACTACCAGCGTAACAACAGTAGCGGCCCATTCCCCCTGCCAACACTGAGTAAAATCATTACCGAACTGGAAGCAAACAGTTTCCTAAACTATCGGAAAATAGAAGGATTCAACGATGGTATTCTTGGCAGTCATGTTCCGGGGCACACTTGGGTGGGTGGTTCCATGGCAACTGGACGATCCCCGGCCGATCCTATTTTCTACCTTCATCACTGTAATATTGATAGGCTCTGGTCAGTTTGGCAACTCAATAATCCCGATATCATCCAGTATGAGCACACCGGTTCAATTGATAGTGACAGAGTAGAGCAAGCCCGCGTACCTATCGACTCGCCTATGATTGGCGGCGCGACTCCGAGATCAATGCTCGATCACGCACAGTTAGGATACACCTACGCACAAGACACCATCCTTGAACGCATCTGGAAAGAAAAAAATCGTACTTTTCTCGTGACACATCAAGAAGGGTTGGCACAGCTCCATGCCCCCTTACATCGACGCTCAATGAAACCGAATCATCTCGGTAGCCGACTGGCATGAATCGGGAGAAGTAGATTCTGTCCACTTCTTCTCTAGAGGGCGTTAATGCACAATTGGTTACCGCCCTCTAGCCTATTATATAGAAAATTCTTTCACCCAAAGGTCATGCTTATTACAAAAGCTTGTGGCATAAAGAACCGGGTGCTTCCCTTCCACCTTATAAATCGATACCGCTTCTTCATCGTCAGGTGAAAACGTACGTGCGCCCAATACTTTACCGTCACCTGAAACCAACGTGTGCCTTACGATATAATGCTTTTCTGACATACCATGATCTGTGGTGATGGTGATTTTACTTCCGTCAACCTTAACCGTGGGAAGGTGACTCTCAACTTTCTTCGCCCACTTTCCAGGGGTATCTTCAGTATAAACAAGCCCAGGGGGAAATGAAGATTGGCCCGCAGAAACAGGAGACAGTTTCGTCACTATCGCACCCACAGCAACTGCCACCGATGTTTTAATAAAATCTCTACGCTTGCTCATTTCTCACTCCTCATAATTAATTTGTTAAAGGTCGCCACACAGACCTCTCTCAATAAAACGTTACAACAACGACTAAAACCTAAGCCATTCAAATCCATTTTTTTGGTCTGCAACACTAATACGACATATATCGCGTTTTGCTCCCATACCCGCCAATAGCGCCGCCATCACCAATTTTGGATCATTATTTTTTTCGCTCACATGCATACCGATTAGGCAGGAAAGTCTGGAAGTATCCAATTCACCCAGAAGAGCCTGGGCTTGTTTATTGGAGAGATGACCGTAACGCCCATTAACACGCCTTTGCAATGAAGGCGGATAAGGGCCATTCCTTAGCATATCTGGGTCATAATTACACTCTAGCATGAGCGCATCACAACCTCCAAGTGCCGCCAGTAAATGAGGCGTAGCACAGCCAACATCCGTTAATAAACCTAATTTTCGGTCACCACAATCAAATGAAAACTGAGAGGGTTCTCGGGCATCATGCGGTACGGGAAAAGGATGCACGTAGAAGTCATTAGCGATTCTAAATGGTGCATGTGAAGAAATATATTGCTCACGATGAAAATCTTTATCTCTACACGCCACCCAAGTGCCACGAGTCATCCACACGGGGATTTTATAACGCCGGGAAAGAGGCGCAACACCTTGGATATGATCGCTATGTTCATGAGTAACAAGAATTGTATTGATATCACTAGGCTCGCAACCCAAGCGTAACATCCGGTGTTTTAACTCAATGATAGAAAAGCCACAGTCAACCAGCACCAACGTCTCGCCCGACTGAATCAGCGTCGCGTTACCCTTGCTCCCAGAACCCAAAGATGCAAAACGCAGCATAGTAACGGACAAATATAACGAGCGATAAATCAGGAATGTGAGAGATAATGCTCTAATCTAGTCAACATTTCAGCTTCGAATTCAGTACTGGAAGGGCGTAACCTCCAACGCTCTGAACCATTAGAATCGGGTATTTTTTCCGCCCCTGTATGCGATAAAAAAATATTGGAACCTTCTTCTGTTCGTTCTAAACGTAGCCGATATTGATCCCGCAAAACAAGATCTTTCTCGCTGTCAGTCACAAATATAGTATTTCCCGTTGTGTCCTTCGCTAAACCCGCTTCAGTAACTATCCAATCTGTCTTAATGATTCCCAACTTGGCATCAGACTCGGTGATCTTTATCTTATTCTCATCCCAAAATTTCAATAGGGATGGCCACAGCGCTTCAGGTGTGGCTTTTACCGCCAACCACCGTGATCGTCCTTCACTGCGCAATGTTATATTTGAAAGCTCAGGTACGGTACGATCATCCGATGAAACATCTTTCACATCGGTCGCTAGAACTTCCTCGTCGTTAGCCTTCTTGCTAACAGCTCCTTTAGGGAGGTCAGGAACATCGAAAGTAGAATCCCGTTTGGGCAAAATAATCTCCGGAGGCTCTTCCAAAGACTTAGCAGGTTTTGAATTTTTATATGCCTCCCGATCCGCACTCGGAAGCAAGCCGCAACTGGACAATAAAACCATCGCCAGCAATAGCGTTGTGAAGACAAAAACTCGATATACCATCATGGGATTCCTGTTTTAAGTAATACTCCGGCCACTTCCAGCGTTTCACGGAACGCCGAGCGCAAAGACTCATTCAATGGTGTCAATGGCAGGCGAATACCTGGCCCAATAAGCCCCATTTCGTACAGTGCCCATTTTACTGGGATAGGGCTAGACTCAATGAACAAACTCTCGTGCAACGGATCCAGGTGCTTATTAATTTCACGGGTACGAGCCTCGTCACCCGCAAGCGCTGCTACGCACATATCGTGCATCGCTTGTGGGGCAATATTACTGGTTACTGAGATGACACCTTTGCCACCGCGCAGCATCAATTCCATCCCCGTAGTATCATCACCACTGATAATATCCATGCTATCGCCGCAAGCATCGAGAATGATGTTAACGCGATCAAGATCCCCCGTTGCTTCTTTTACACCAATAATATTGGGGATTTTAGCCAAACGAATAATCGTTTCAGGCAAAAGGTCGCAAGCCGTGCGTCCTGGGACATTATAGAGCATCTGCGGAATCGGCACGGCATCCGCCACCGCCTTAAAATGCAGGTATAAGCCTTCTTGCATCGGCTTGTTGTAATACGGAGTCACCAATAGGGCCGCATCGGCCCCTGCCTCCATCGCACATCGTGTGAGTTCGATTGCCTCAGTCGTAGAATTGGCTCCCGTACCTGCAATAACCGGCACTCGCCCATCAACCAGTTTGATTGATTCACGAATCAGGTGACAATGTTCCTGCATATCTAAAGTAGCCGATTCACCCGTGGTACCCGCAACCACAATCGCATCGGTTTGATTCTCGACATGAAACTCGATTAATTCCGCCATCGCGCGGAAATCAATAGCTCCATCATCTTCCATCGGCGTGACGATGGCGACCATACTGCCATGAAACATTTGTGTTATTCCGTATATTTAGGTAGTGGCCGCAATGATACTGGCGCATCGAGCTGATCTCAAGATCTGATCTGATATCTCAAACGCAGCCACTCGTATTGTAATCCATAATGGCTGCCGCTGGTAAGTAAGAGTATCTCTGGCTTAAGATAACGGTTACCCAGACTTTAGGAATACGCTAATGAGTAAAGTAACAATAGGCAAGGCCATCCCCAATTTTTCTGCCCAAGCAACTGGTGAGCAAACTATTTCCCTTTCTGATTTTAAGGATCAGCAGCATCTTGTCATCTATTTCTACCCAAAGGACAGTACACCTGGCTGCACCATTGAGGGACAAAATTTCCGAGATAATATTGAGGCGTTTACTAAAGAAGATACGGCCATTCTTGGTGTATCCCGGGATAAAATAAAATCACATGAAAACTTTAAAGCCAAGCAATCCTTCCCATTTGAGTTGCTATCAGACCCCGATGAAGAAATCTGTAAATTATTTGACGTTATAAAACTGAAGAAACTCTATGGACGCGAATACATGGGCGTGGAACGCAGTACCTTTCTCATCGATAAAAAAGGAAAGCTCGTTCAAGAATGGCGAAAAATCAAAGTCAAAGGCCACGTTGATGAAGTGCTTAAGGCAGCCCAAACTTTAAACGCTTAGACTACTGAATTATGAGCGAAGAAAAAACCCCATCAGAAAAACGTATTTACGTACTTGATACCAACGTGCTTATGCACGATCCGGTCGCGCTTTTTCGTTTTCATGAGCATGACATATTTATCCCTATGGTTGTCCTCGAAGAACTTGATAAAGGCAAAAAGGGAGTCTCTGAAGTTGCACGGAATGTTCGTCAAGTCAGTCGTTTTATCGACGAACTTATGATCGTATCTTCACGAAAAGAAATTGATAATGGGCTACCATTAACTGGATACAGTAAGCTTCGAGATATCGATGTCAGCGGCAAGCTGTTCTTTCAAACGGAGGTTCTAAACAGTGAGCTACCTGCCCTACCCGGCCATACAGCAGACAACACTATTCTTGCTACGGCTTTAGCCCTGCAAGAAACAAAACCCAATGTCGCTATTATTCTTGTATCAAAGGACATTAACCTGCGCATTAAGGCAGCAGTGTTAGGGATCAATGTCGAAGATTATTACAGTGATCGCGTACTTGATGATGTTGATTTACTTTTCAAGGGCGTTACAGAGATTGGAAAAGATTTCTGGGATACACATGCCAAAGACATGGAGTCATGGCAGGAAGAAGGGCGCACTTTTTATAAACTCACCGGCCCAGAGACTCATCGCTGGTACAGTAATCAATTCCTTTATAGCACTGACGAATCACGAGCATTTTATGCACAAGTCCGCAAGGTTAACGATACTCACGCAATAATAGAGACGACTCGCGACTATCAAAGTCCCCACCATACCGTCTGGGGAATCAATGCACGAAATACCGAACAAAATTTTGCACTTAATCTATTAATGGATCCTGAAATAGATTTCGTCACTCTAGTCGGCGCTGCAGGTACCGGAAAAACGTTATTAACGCTGGCAGCAGGACTCGCCCAGACTCTCGAAGATAAACGTTACAAAGAAATCATCATGACGCGCGTTACGGTACCGGTGGGTGAAGACATTGGTTTTTTACCGGGTACCGAAGAGGAGAAAATGACACCGTGGATGGGCGCTCTCATGGATAACCTGGAAGTACTCACTCATACTGATGGTACCGGCGATTGGGCGCGCGCCGCCACCAATGACCTGGTACAAAATCGTATCAAAATTCGCTCACTTAACTTCATGCGTGGGCGCACCTTTCTTAACCGTTTTATCATTTTAGATGAGGCACAAAACCTCACCGCCAAACAAATGAAAACGCTTATTACACGCGCCGGCCCTGGTACCAAAGTCGTTTGCCTAGGCAATGTCGCACAAATTGATACGCCTTATTTAACCGAAACCACCTCTGGCCTAACTTACGTTGTAGATCATTTTAAGGGTTGGCCCCACAGTGGACATGTAACACTCAAGCAGGGAGAACGCTCACGGCTGGCAGACTTCGCATCAAAACAACTGTAGCGCCCACACCTCCCTCTCTACCTTTTCTCTTAAGAATTACCCCCCGGCTTCAGGAATAGCGATTTCCTCCATAATGACACTCCCCCCTATCCCAGTAACATCGATCAACAAGTAATCGATGTTACTGCCATCAGAGTCGGTACCATAAAACAGGGCACTATAAGTATTCGCATCAGTCGTTAACCCTATGGCAGGTTTTTCAATCGATAACTCCACTCTAGCACCATTAACAGCGTACTCCACTTCTTTCAAATAGGTCCACGACCAATCCTGCCCAGTGCCGGTATATTGGTATAAGTTTTTTCCCTGTAAAAGATAATCAGCCCCCAGTAGTTCGAAGTTATATCCTGTCGATGATTGTTTATCGGTATCGAGATATATATTCCATAGATAAAGCTGCTTTTGATTTATGTCGCCGATATTTGAATAAAAGAACGACAAGGCCCCATCATCTCCGTTTATCCATACTTGCTCCCAATTAACGGTATTTCCATCATTGGTTGCATCGGTAAAGACAAGCTTATTGACCCAATCATCAAAATTACCGTCAATGATAATTTTACCGTTGCCTTTGGGGTTAAGCGTAGCCATATAACCCGCGCCAGAACTTGCGCCGGCATCTGCTTTTTTTTCAGCACCTAACGCGATCGTATTACCGTATATGGCAACCGACCGGCCAAATTCATCACCTGCCTCTGCATCAAAGGCTGTTAGCTTGGCTTGTTGAACCCAGTCAACACCACTACGGGAAAATACATACGCTGATCCAGAACTTTCACCCGCATCGTCATCCCCAAACGCTCCTGCTACGGCGATATCACCATCGATAGCAACCGACTGGCCAAGATAATCGCGACTATCAGCATCCGCAGCCAACAAGGTAGCCTGTTCTACCCAGGTTGTTCCAGTTCGAGTGAAGATATAAGCCGAGCCGGAAGAGTAACCTGCCTGACTGGTTCCTCTTGCCCCCACCACAATGGAGTCACCTGAAATGGCGACAGAGCGCCCAAAGGCTGCCTTTATTTGCGCATCGGAGGCCGTCAATTTTGCTTCTTGAACCCAGTTAGCACCACTACCTGTAAAAATATACACAGCCCCGGCTTCTTTTTTATTCTCACTATTTTTATGCGCACCGATAACGACCGTACCACCTGAGATATCAATAGAACGACCAAACCCTTCCCATTTTACAATATCTGCGGCCTTTATTTTTACCCGTTCAGACCAAGTCCCTGCACTACGGTAATAAAGATAGACAGCTCCGGATCCCAGGCCACCATCCCCGTCCCAATCAGCACCTACCGCAACCGTATCACCATCGATAGCGACCGATAATCCAAAATGGTCATATTGGTCGGCAGGCGCAAAACCCAGTAATTTACCTTGCAGCGCCCACGATGTTCCATTGCGAACAAACACGTAAGCCGCACCTTGTTCTGTCCTGTTATTCAACGTACCTACCACCGCCGTATCACCCGAGATATCGACTGACCAACCGAAGCGTTTATTTTGTGCTCCATCGGGCAGCGTCAACTTCGCCTGTTGAACCCAAGTATTTTCATTTCGGATATAGATGTAGGCAAATCCTAGACCCAACCCTGATGCTCCAATAATGGCGGTGTTTCCATCAACCGCAACCGACCGGCCGAAATTATTCCCCGCAGCAGCACCTGAAATAGTCAGTTTACTTTCACTCACTTGCCAGGCAGCCAAAACTGGACTAGTCACTAAAACCAATACATATAAATAAATATGCCAGCGAACTGGGTTTAAAAAAATCGTCATGCCTCCTTCCCCTGTTAATTAGTCCAATCAGCTATTTAGCTAATTTCATTTTTCTATCTTTAAATCATTTTCTCTACTATTAAGCATGTCATCATGACCCGCCTGGAATAGCGATTTCCTCCATAACCACTGCACCACTTCCTGCATTGACATCAATTAGCAAGTAATCGAGATTTCCTCCACTGGGATCCGTACCATAAAATAGGGCGCTGTAACTTTTTGCATCTGTCGTTAAACCCAAGGCTGATTTTTCAATAGAAAACTCTGCCCTCGCGCCGCTAAGGGCATAGCTCACTTCGGTCAGGTATTTCCATGACCAGTCCTGTCCCCTGCCGGTATATTGATACAGGTTCTTTCCTTGAAGTAGATAGTCAGCTCCCAACAAACTAAATCCATATCCTGTCGAATTTCGTTTGTCTGTATCAAGGTAAATATTCCTGAGATACAATTGGCTTGCATCAATATTGCCTACATTCGTATAAGAAAAAGATAGTCTCCCATTGCCTTCATCCGTCCAAACCTTATCCCAATTCACTACGGTACCGTCACCTGTTGAATCTGAGAAAACGGTATGCTCTGCCCAGTCAGCAAAACGACCGTCAATGATAATTTGGGCACCTTGAGGAGGAGCGGAAGTACCGTCAAAACTCACACTGAGGGGCAGCGCAATATTATCATCGTATTTCTCAAGCCCAGGTTGCCAATTCTCTTGTGGGTTAGCAGAATCTCTCGCTATGATACGAAAGAAATAATCGCCTCGTGGCAACATCCAAGGCACTGAGTAGTTAGTAGTCGTCAATCCTTTTGCCTCAAATTTGATGCGTGAGGACTCAAATTTTGGACTATCTGAAATCTGTAAATCATAGGTTAACGTGTCACCTTGTAGATCGAAGGATGCCTCCCACGAAAAAACAATGTTACTGTTCTGAATACGCGCCGGATCGATTTCAAATGGCATCGGACTATTTTGTTCTTTCAGGAAACGCTCATAGTTTTTTTGTACAGCCGAGGCCAGTCCCTCGTAAACCTGATTGTATTCAGCAAGAATTCCCGCCCCACTGGATTGAATCGTCGGCATATGGTCGATATCAGGCGATCTGCCGATAAAGGGAAACACCAAATTGTAGTAACTATCAGCATAACGCTTGATTGCACCTGGGGACAGATAGGTATTTTTAATCTCCCGTACGACTGCGTTTAATTGATCCAAAGCACCAGGCTGAGATAAAAACCGCCTACCAAAAGCTGTTGCCCAAAGATTGTGTGGCCCCTGATACGATTTACCAGGAACATAGTCACCTGCAATCGTTGCAGGATCCCAATCATATCCCCAGCTTGAATCAAAATCCCAAGGTAGGAAATAGAATTTTTCCGTTCCTTTAGGGTTATACAAATAATAGTTGTAAGTCGTTACATCCGTATTGCCCATCAGGATAATAGCGGCTTCCCAAGCCAGAAAATTATTCAGATTAAAATGCTTATCCAACACGTCGGTTTTAAAGTTATTGCCCGTATTATTAACATCAGAAATCATATTCAATAAGGCACGGTGGCTCTTGCCGCGTTTGATTTCCAAAATCCTCTCAAAGCCCTTCTTATTCAGCGGCTTTCCCTGTGCATTCAGAGACAAGCGACTATGCATCCTAAAGTCAAAGTTTTCAGCCTTGTACAAAGACGAGTCCTTATTCCAGCTCCTACGCTGCAGGTATCGTTTATCTACACGTTCAATATGCGTGAATAGCCCCTGATCTTCACCGTCAATAAAAAGGTTTACAAATTGGGTTCGTAAACTGGGCAGATGAGGAATGCTCTTTATCAAATCAAAACTGAGCTTGTTTCTAACCCGCAGCACATCACTGGCGTGCTTATTGACCTGTAAATAACGTTGTCCACGCCAAAGTTTATTTTTACTATCAAATTTGATACGAAAGGACTTTGTTCTACCCTGACCGCGTGACACAGCTCTGGCACGCAAGGTCGCATTTGAAGGTAACCCATCATCCGGGAAATCATCTGCAGTAAAATGAATCTTTATTTCTGGTTTAAAATTATCTTTAGGATCAGCATCATTGAGAATATCGTTTAATGTACATCCGCGATAATCTCCAGCAACACAAGGTCCGGCACCAAGAAGCGACTGTGCATCCACACGCAATACATTGGCTGGGCCAGAATCATAAATCCCGGCAGGTTCCAGAATATCATCTGGAAGAGGCTGAAAAGCTGCGGACTGGACATTGCCTGCAACGAGTAAAAATAAAGCGCCTAGCAGTGAAGCGCTATGGGTTATATGTGGCATTAACTTCCCCCTGAAAAAAATTTTATTTATTCCACTAATGGTTATAGGACAAAATTGTTTATAGTAAGTTCTGTCTTCTTTGTGTTTAATAGTATAGCTAGAATACGGTTAAGAGTCTGATGGAGAAGCAAGAGGTTGCTCTATAACTTCTCCGCCACCCGGGCTAATATCAATCAACAGGTAATCGAGATTATTTCCATGTGCATCGGCACCATAAAACAATGCACGGTAACTGCTAGCGCTGGCAGTTAATCCAAGCTTTTGTTTATCAATTGATAATTCTGCACGATTACCGGTAGCAGCATATTGAACACGTCCAATATAATCCCATAACCAGCTCTGCCCTGTGCCCGTATATTTATACAGGTTTTTCCCTTGTAACAGGTAATCGCCTCCAAGCAAGTTAAACTTATATCCTGTTGTTTTTTTCTTATCTGTATCCAGATAAATATTCCAAAGATATAATTGACTTTTATTAATATTACCTACGTTTAAATACGAAAAAGATAAAAGCCCGTTATTATCATCTGGCCAAACTTTATCCCAATTCACCAAGGTACCGTCATTTTTTGCATCCGAAAAAGCGGTATGCCTAGCCCAATCAGAAAAGCGACCATCAATACTGATTCGTCCGCCTTGAGGAGGAGTAGAAATCCCATCGAAATTAACGGTAAAAGACATTACCCCATGAGCAGAAATATCTGTGACCCGATCATAGACTTCCTTAAAACTCAACTGCCAGTTTTCAGTAGGATTACGCGTATCACGAGCCGTTATACGGTAATAATATTTACCTCGTGGCAACATCCAAGGAGCCGTATAGGTCGTTTGGGTCAGCTTCTTTGCGCTAAATTTAATATCGCTTGGAGCAAATGCAAGTTTGTCCGAAATTTCCAAGTCATAGGTAACAGGATCCCCCTGCAGATCAACAGATTTATCCCATGAAAACGTGATATTAGGGTTCTGAACTCTCGGTGCATCCATATTAAATGGCATGGGACTGTTCTGTACCTTCAAGAAACGTTGATAGTTCTTTTGCACGTTACTGGCCAATTGACTGTATATTTGGTTGTACTCGTGAAGAGTCGCCGCTTGGGTTGGCTGGTTGGAATCCAAATTATCAACATCAGGCTCCCTACTAACCAGTGGGTAAACTATATTGTAATAGGTATCGGTGTACCGTTTTATCTTTGCCGGTGTCAGATAAGTATCTTTAATTTCGCGAACCGCTTGGTTTAATTGATTGAGTGCACCGGGCTGAGATAGAAATCTTCGTCCAAACTCTGTTGACCACAGGTTATGCGGACCCTGATGGCGCCGTGGAGGAACAAAGCCTCCAGCTATCGTCGTTGGCGCCCAGTCATACCCCCAGGATAAATCAAAATCCCAGGGTAAAAAGTAGAAGCGTTTGCTACCCTTAGGGTTATACAGGTAATAGTTATAAACCGTTACATCCGTATTACCCATTAAGATAAGCACTGCCTCCCAACTCAAGAAGTTATTAAGGTTAAAGTGCTTATCGAGAACATCGGTCTTAAAATTGTTTTGTGAATTATTAACCGCAGCGATCATTTCTAACAATGCACTGTGATTTTTTCCTCGCTTAATTTCGAGAACCTTCTCAAAATTCTTCAGATTCTTCGGCTTGCCCTGTGGGTCTAATGCCAGCTCACGGCGCATACTAAAATCAAAGTCATTCGATTTATATACAGGAGAGTTTTTATCCCATTTTCTGAGCTTTAAATATTCCTTACCGACATACTCCACATGGGTATACAACCCATAATCCTCACCATCAATGAACAACTGAGCAAACTGGGTACGCAAACTGGGAAGATTGGCAATGGTTGCAATCAGGTCAAAACTGAGCTTATTTTTCACTCGTGTCAGATCACTGCCCATGTGCTTGTTCAGTTGCAAACGCCTTTCGCCACGCCAGAGGTTCTGCTTACTATCGAGTTTAATCCGATAAGACTTAAGATCATCAAAGCGAGAAGATTCTCCCCTCAGGCGCAAGCCTGCGTTGGAAAGGAGGCCATCATCTGAAAAGTCACTTGAACTAAAGTGAACCTTTATTTCAGGCTTAAAATTATCATTAGGATTGGTATCTCTATTGACATCATTTAATGTACAACCCGTGTAGTTTCCAGTCCGGCAGGGGCCTGGACTGGTTCGCGTCTGTACATCAATCCTCAGAAGATTAGGTGGCCAAGGATAGTAAATTCCAGCAGGTTCTTTAATGTCACTCGCTGATGGCTGCAATGCAGCAATATTCCCAACACATAAAACAAGCAGTAAAATCAATACCGTACGGTAACCAACCCTAATCATAGGTCCCCTCCATTGAGGATTATTCGTCAAACATTTAATTCTGTTGGATATCCTTAGCGTAGAAAAGATATCCAACCCTCTATCGGTTATTAAGCAATACTCATCACGCTAAAATTTTAGGACTAGTGACACACCCTACCCATAACCAAGTAGAACACACACCTAACGCCTATAACCGTAGCGTAGTGAATATATATTTTTGCGATTTAGATTACTGACTGGCCTATGGAGCTGGAGCAATAACCTCTTCCATGACCACGCTACCCGCGCCTCCATTCACATCAACTAATAGATAATCAATGTTCCCACCATCCGCTGTAGTGCCATAAAATAAAGCATGATAACTGTTGGCATCATTGGCTAAACCCAGCGCTGACTTTGCCACTGATAGCTCAGCACGCGCTCCACTGACGGTGTAATTCACCTCTTTAATATACTTCCATGACCAGTCTTTCCCTGTACCGGTATACTGATACAGGCTCCTTCCCTGCAGTAAATAATCAGCCCCTAATAAGCTAAAACCGTATCCCGTCCCTGTCTGCTTATCCGTATCAAGGTATATATTCCACAGAAATAACTGGGCTTTATCGATATCTCCTATGTTTGTATATGAAAAGGATAAGCTCTCTCCCCTTTCATCCGTCCAAACTTGATCCCAATTCACTAAGAGGCCATCATCCGGTGCATCAGAATAAGCGGTGTGCCCTGACCAGTCATTAAATAGTCCATCGATGGTAATACCTCCTACTCCTGCTCTTGGAAGAAACGCGAGAGCTTTCGTGTTAGCACTGTCATTGAATCCATCGCCTACGATCACGTTATTATTGTTGATATCTTTAGAATCAAAATGAGAATACGGGTTAGGAAGAAAAGCAGAATTATCTACAACTTGAGAAACATCCGTTAGCGAAAAAGCCGTCTTTTGAGAGCCTAGCAATACATTTGAATCATTAATGACCGTAAATTCCCCCCAATCATTTGGACTCCCAAAAACGGTTCCCGCAGACTGAAGTACTCCGTCAATAGAATAGAGATCTACAGCATGGCGATGTTGCCGAAACCGATTTTTAGAAACACTTATCATTCCTGAATTATTGATCGAGACACCATCCAGACGAGTCTCATGCTCATAGACAAACGCTATTTTTTTGACACCCACTCCCGGATTATAGGTATATATGTTTCTACCTGTAGACCTTGTTGTCATCGCAACAAATACAATCTGCCCCTGGTTATTCATATCCATATGTGCGGGGTAAATCTGTATTAATCCATCAAAATCCATGCGGTTCACGCCATCACAGTCTCCTGCAATTGACTCATCACAGTCACTCACGCCCTCGAGAAGATCCACTACTGTATAATCCTCTTTCCAGATCGCAAGTGAGTTTGTCAAACGCTTCCTTTTTTTTGTCATGATGCCAACAATATCGCCACTATCATTAATTTTATTCACTGACTCCAAGGGAGCTTCCAGGTTTTCCCAACCATCCCGATGAATGAAGTCGACCTCCACACTTCCACCATAAACCCATTTACCAATAAACTGATCCTTATTATTTAGATCAGTAATATGAGTATTACGGTTATGAGTAGGTGACAACTGCTCAACCCCGGTACCTGGACGATAAATAAAAGGTATATCCTTCTCCCGAGAGGTTCCACTTATCCGAGCAGTATAGTACCCGGCAACATGCCCCTGATCGTTAACTACAGTGGCATGACTACCAAGATTGATGAGGCTACCATCAACACCTAAAAGAGAATCGATATCAAAAATCTCATACTGAGGTACTGCAAAAATATTTGAAGAAAATAAAAGTAAAGAGAAAAGCAGTGCCAACCGCAATCTTACTGGATTAAATAACACCATAAAATATATTCCTGAGTTAAGTTATTAAGATTTTTATATTACTTCTGACTGACCTATGGAACCGGAGCAATAACCTCTTCCATGACCACGCTACCCGCGCCTCCATTCACATCAACTAATAGATAATCAATGTTCCCACCATCCGCTGTAGTGCCATAAAATAAAGCATGATAACTGTTGGCATCATTGGCTAAACCCAGCGCTGACTTTGCCACTGATAGCTCAGCACGCGCTCCACTGACGGTGTAATTCACCTCTTTAATATACTTCCATGACCAGTCTTTCCCTGTACCGGTATACTGATACAGGCTCCTTCCCTGCAGTAAATAATCAGCCCCTAATAAGCTAAAACCGTATCCCGTCCCTGTCTGCTTATCCGTATCAAGGTATATATTCCACAGAAATAACTGGGCTTTATCGATATCTCCTATGTTTGTATATGAAAAGGATAAGCTCTCTCCCCTTTCATCCGTCCAAACTTGATCCCAATTCACTAAGAGGCCATCATCCGGTGCATCAGAATAAGCGGTGTGCCCTGACCAGTCATTAAATAGTCCATCGATGGTAATACCTCCTACTCCTGCTCTTGGAAGAAACGCGAGAGCTTTCGTGTTAGCACTGTCATTGAATCCATCGCCTACGATCACGTTATTATTGTTGATATCTTTAGAATCAAAATGAGAATACGGGTTAGGAAGAAAAGCAGAATTATCTATAACTTGAGAAACATCCGTTAGCGAAAAAGCCGTCTTTTGAGAGCCTAGCAATACATTTGAATCATTAATGACGATGAATGCACCCCACCTATTCTGAGTTTCAAAAACGGTTCCCGCAGACTGGAGTACTCCGTCGATAGAATAGAGATCTACAGCATGGCGGTGTTGCCGAAATCGGGTTTTAGAGAGACTGATCATTCCTGAATTATTGATCGACAGGCCTTCTATTCCTACCTCATGCTCATAAACAAACGCTATTTTCTTAATACCTACCCCAGGGTTGTAGGTATATATGTTTCTACCTGTAGCCCGTGTAGTAATAGCCGCAAATACAATCTGCCCCTGATTATTCATATCCATATGCCTAGGGTGAATCTGCAGTAATCTATCAAAATCCATACGGTTCACGCCATCACAGTCTCCTGCAATTGACTCATCACAATCACTCACGCCCTCAAGAAGATCCACTACCGTATAGTCCTCCTTCCAGATCGCAAGTGAGTTACTTAAAAGCCCTCGTCTTCTCGCAATAAGACCAACAATATCGCCACTATCATCAATTTTATTCACCGACTCCAAGGGAGCTTCCAAGTTTTCCCAGCCATGCCGATAAATAAAATAGCTTTCATCACCCACACTGTTAATCCACTTACCAATAAACTGATCCCTATTATTTAGATCAATAATGCGAGCACTACGATTGCGAGGAGACACAAGCTCCTCAACCCCGGCACCTGGACGATAGATAAAAGGTATATCCAAATCCCGTGAGCGCCCGTTTACCTGGACTGTATAGTATCCGGCAACATGCCCTTGAGCATTGACTACAGTGGCATGGCTACTGATTTTGGTGCGACCATCATCAACACCTAAAAGAGAGTCGATATTAAGAAGCTCATACTGAGGTACTGCAAAAACGTTTGAGGAAAGGAAAAATGAAAAGGAAAGCAACGCCAACCACCGACGCATTGGATTAAATAACGCCATAAAACACACTCCCGAGTTAATTATTAAGGCTCTCTATACCAACGAAAGATCCTTTGCTACGGCCACGCAAGCAGCCTACATTAGTATTTTTTTATAGCAAGAATATAGGATGATAATATACCGAGCGCCTTCATTTTGCACCTCGATTAACGCTCAGATACCTATAAGTATAGGATACTTCGAAAGACCCGCACATAAATTATAAATGTAAACAAGCTGATACCGTAGACTGACGATGCCCTTCCCGTTTGGGAATACTTTAATTAACAGCACATAGGCTCTGCCGAATAGCTAGCCGTAAAAACGTAGGATCAATCGATTATTTTAAGCCTTTATCACAGATGTTTAAGAAGATTTCTCCAGAAAAAGCTCCTCAACATCTTCTTTTTGGGGCCAAGCATTTAATACCGCTTGAACGAGGGTCGCCAATGGGATGGCAAAGAAAACCCCCCAAATTCCCCAGATACTTCCAAAAACTAAGACGGCGGTAATGATGGCAATGGGGTGTAAATTAACAACCTCTGAAAATAGAAGCGGTACTAACAGATTTCCGTCCAAAAATTGAATCACCGCATAAGCCCCCATGACATACATAAAATCGTAAGTCAGGCCCCACTGGAAATACGCGATAAGAGCAATAGGAAGCGTGGCCGCCGCCGCACCTACATAAGGAATAATAACCGACAAACCAACGATCACAGCCAGCAACATTGCGTAGTGAAGCGAAAGATAGGTAAACGTAAAAAAGCTTACCGACCAAACCAGCATAATTTCAAGAAATTTTCCACGCGTATAGCTGGCGATCTTGCTGTTCATTTCATGCCAGACCTGCATGGACAAGGCTCGATCTCGCGGCAAAAACCCCCCGACCCAGTCGAATATTTTCCGTTTATCCTTGAGAAAAAAGAAAACTAAAACAGGTACAAGTACGAGGTACACCAAAATCGTTAATAAGTTTACAACCGAAGAAAAGGAAGTCGATAACAACCCCTGACCAAATACTGCAAGCTTGGCACGAATCTGCGAGATCATTGAAATCACGTCGCTTTCGGTCACAATATTAGGATAGCGCTCGGGCAGTTGCATGAGTATTCGCTGTCCTTTTTGCGCCATACCTGGGATGTCAGAAAAGAACTGCGCCGCCTGCTTGAAAAGAAGTGGCATCAACCAAACCATCGCAGCGATTACCCCTCCAACAAACAGTAGGAAAACAAGCATCACCGCAAGCCACCTGGGTATCCTCAAATGTAATAAGCGTTCCACAGCCCCATCGAGCAAATAGGCAATAACCACCGCAGCAAGTACCGGTGCAAGTACTTCGCCCGCTAGCAAGATAACGGTGAATCCAAAAATCAACAACAATGCTAAAAGTACCACCTGAGGATCTGAGAAATGTCGGAAATACCATTCTTTAATAAACGTGATCATGACTCTATCCGTTCATAATGAGTACGAAACAATGCTTCCAGTTCATCAATCACTTCTCTAGCTAGGCGTCCTTGCATAATATGTTCGGTCATCAAAGCGGAGGTCTCATTTAACATATCGCTGCGATCCAACATCGGGTAGGTGGCCGCTAACCGTTTTATGGCTTTAACAACACTTTCATTTTGAGGTCGTGGAATATTTTGAAGAGTCTGAGCGACTTCTTCGACAGGAACATCCCTAGTAGCAAGAAATTCAGTAAAATCCAGCACTGATTGTTTCGATTGCGCATCCAATTCTTGAAAATACTTCAGAAGCTGTCGTTCCTGACGGGTCTTTTTAGGTTGGCTAATCATTCTTTGCTTAGGGATTGTATTAACGAAATTTTTTATGAGTTAATGTAGAGAAAATCAATAAAATAATCAGGTTTCGAAAAGTACTAAACCCCATGGCATCCAAGCCTACCCAATTCAATCAAGCTCAAGCCTTAACGTTGCTTTTCACAATAGCTGCGGGCAAATACAAGTAATTCTTCAGTGGCACGCTGGCGAAACTTCTGACGTTGGCGAACAAATGAAAATGGCCGCTCCAAAGGAGGATCGAGTGATACACCTCTTAAGGTGCCTAACGCCAATTCCTTAGCAATACTCGTCATAGACAAAATAGAGATCCCCATGCGTGCCTCAACCGCGCCCTTAATTGACTCTGGACTGCCCAGTTCCAAACAAATATCCAAGCCCTCCCCACCTGCGTAGTTTTTTGCAAGATATTCAATAATGACTTCACGCGTCCCAGAACCTTCTTCTCGACAGACAAACGGATATTGCGTCAGTTCTTGCGCACTCACCGATTGCTTGTCGCTCAACGCATGGTCTGAAGGCACCACCACCACCAGTTGATCCATAACACACTCTTCAACAATCAGGTGTTGATTGCTCACCGGTGCTTCCACAACCGCTAAATCAATCACATTGTTTTCAACCATAGCCACTACGCCTTCAGTATTGGAAACCTTAAGGCTGAGGGTAATATCGGGATAATGCGTTTTAAACTTCCCCAACAAGGCAGGCAACATGTATTCCGCAACGGTGGTACTCGCTCCCAGCGTCATGACACCACTGATCTCCCCTGTCATCTCCTTTATGCTGCCTTCAAGCTCACCATATAATTCAAAAATTTTCTCTGCATACCCATAGACATGATGTCCTGCATCAGTCAGGGTGACCCGATTATGCGTTCGGTCAAACAAACGGGTATTAAAGTGCTCCTCAAGTTGGCGTACCTGAAACGTTACGGCAGGCTGCGTCATATGCAAAGAATCTGCCGCCTTAGTAAAACTCAACAACCTGGCAACTGTATAAAAAACCTGTAGCCTTCGATCCGCCATCACTCACTCCCAAGTTGATCCCAAAATAGTTTAAGTAAACCCTGTAATGATTCAGAGTTTTCTTAAGCCGCACATAGCATGTAAACAACCACTCTCCAACAACGTACCTAATAAATTTATTTTATGATTTTATCACACTATTAATAATAGAGATAACTCAATGAGATCTCCCAAAGCCTATCAAGGAGCCTAACGTAACCCTCTATTAACGGTTCAGGGTCTCTATGAATTCTAGCGGATAACCCAATAATGGCGCTTTATCGCGGAAACAGTACTGAGCTTCGAATAATATTTGAAATCATCAAGCCCAAGAAGTATAACGACACTTTCTCGAGAAACCCTAAGGGCTTAAAGATAGAATACCAACTTCCCAAGCAAAGAACCTTAGATCGCCTTCTTCAGTTACTAGGTAATCCAACAATAGGAACTTAAAAAGTGCCATTCTTAGGTGATCTAGATTATGGTGAGCTACCCCTAAAGGAAACGATTATGCTATTACATTTTCAAACTGCACACTATTTTTGACTAATCGCGAGTTTTATCGAATGAATAAATCAGTTTGCTATCGGTTGTGGTTAAGCAGTATATAAGCGGTCTTCAAAAGCAGGGATAAGCCCCACTAACCGCCTACTCGTCAATTTGTGGTCAGAACACTGCGCTAACAATCACCCCATTTGGCAGCATTATGGAAGCACAAAAAACACTGAGGTTCACAAAAATAAGTACTGGATATCAAAAACAATGGTCAAACAAAAAAATACTGTATACCCAGAAAATAGAGTCTCCACCGCTCCAATACTGGGCGTAAAAATAGGTACCCAACCCTTAACTGAGCTGATACATGGAGCATTAGAGGCCATAGACGGCACAAACAAATCCATCATATTTGCCTGTGCCAACCCGCATTCATTGGTTGTCGCCAATACGAACAAACCATTTCAAGAAGCGCTCAATAGCGCTGATCAACTTGTAGCCGATGGTATCGGCGTAGTGCTAGGAGGAAAGCTCAACGGCCTTAAAATAAAACCACGTATCACTGGCTCTGACTATTTTTTCAAGCTAATGGGCGAACTTAATCGTTTAGAAGGTAAACGGGTATTTTTCTTGGGGTCAACCAATCATGTGCTGAATAAAATCAAGCAAAAAGCCAATGAATACTATCCTGGGATTGACACGATTGAGACCTTGTCTCCTCCCTTCGGTGACTGGAGCGATAAGGAAAATAAGGCCATATTAAAGGCCATCAACCGTTTCCAACCCGATGTCCTATGGGTTGGAATGACCGCACCTAAACAAGAAACCTGGGTACACACCAATCGTGATTCACTCAATGCTTCCGTCGTAGGATCCATCGGTGCCGTGTTCGATTTCTATGCGGAAACACAACCCCGCGCACCGAGATGGATGTACAATAATGGGTTGGAGTGGCTATATCGAATGTTTAGGGAACCACGGCGCATGTGGCGAAGAAACTTTATCTCAACGCCACGCTTTCTCGCCTTAATACTCCGAGAACGCATCCAAAGGCGCTCATCTCCAAATCCAACCTAAATTTCAGGAATCACCATTAACGTTCAAGAGATATCCTCATCGTGATATCCTCTCGGGAGGTGCCTGCCCTACGCCTGATGATATTATGTACCATCGGGTTTCTTTGTAAAATCAAGGCCATTCTATGCTTCCCACAATCCTACTAAGCTGCACCTGGATTGGCTATTATGCCCTGCACTCTTGGTTTGCTTCCCTTCATTTTAAGCGGCTCTTTTCTCACACGTTCCCCTCTATTTTCCCACACTACCGATTGCTATATAACCTCATCTCAGGAGTATTACTCTTCATTCCTTTGGGCTTAGTTTTTACCTATTCCTGGCCCAACCTTTGGCAATGGCAAGGAAACTTATCCCTATTAATGCAGGCTATCGGCCTAGCATCAATAGGTGGGTTTCTTTTCAGCTTGCGCTACTATGACGGAGCAGCATTTCTTGGTCTAAGACCCAATACCGATGGGCATATTGGCTCTGCCGATGAACCGCTGACCTTATCTCCACTACATCGATTTGTCCGACACCCCTGGTATTTTCTCGGACTACTCCTTATCTGGAGCCGAGACATGCACCTCGGCTGGCTCATTACCTGCCTATGGGCCACGCTATACATGTTCATTGGGTCGAGATTGGAAGAAACAAAGCTCATCAGCGAATACGGAGACATATACACCCAATACCGCAATAAAGTACCTGGCTTGATACCCAGACCCTGGCGGTATTTAAGCCAACAACAAGCCGATCAACTGACTCAAATTAAACATCCCTGAAATGTCCCCTCCCATCGCCTCCATCCAACACCCATCATTCGAAGAATACTCAGATATTATCGATGTTCGCTCACCCAGTGAGTTTGCTGATGACCATGTACCCGGCGCACGTAATTTATACGTGCTCAACGATGAAGAACGGGCCAAAATTGGGACGATCTACAAACAAGAAAGCCCCTTTAAAGCCAAAAAGCTGGGGGCCTCACTGGTCTCCGCCAACATCGCCCACTGGACCCGGGAATATTTTATCGAGCAAGACAAAAATTACCGCCCCATACTCTATTGCTGGCGCGGCGGACAACGCTCACTAAGTCTTGCAACGGTACTGTCACGTATCGGTTGGAGCACCACGTTAGTCGACGGTGGTTACAAGCACTATCGCGCAAATGTTAGAAACATCCTAGAAACCCTCTGCCCTCAGCTTAAACTACGCATTATCGCTGGACTCACAGGCACAGCGAAAACCAAAATCCTGCAAATGCTGGAAGAAAGGGGTGAGCAAATCATCGACCTGGAAGGGTTAGCCAATCATCGCGGATCCTTACTGGGTCTATTGCCGGGGCAAACCCAGCCTTCACAAAAATACTTTGAATCTCTATTGGCCCACCGTATTCAAGGATTTTCGACACAAAGAACCGTTTGGATAGAAGCTGAAAGTAACAAAATCGGTCAGATCCACTGCCCTAGCCCACTCTGGAAGCAAATGAAACAAGCCCAAGCAATTGAGATCCAAGCACCGATTGAAGCACGAGTCGATTACCTGCTAGGAGAATACCGCTTATTTACTCAAAACACGCAGGAACTCAAACGCCGACTGGATCTACTAACCGCACGACACGGAAAGGACACCGTGGATCGCTGGTTTACGGCGATCAAACAAAACCAGTGGAAGGTATTTGTCAGCCACTTGCTAGAAGAACACTACGATCCAGCCTATCAACGATCAATAAAAACCAATAAACGCAACATTCAGCACCGTATCTCCCTGTCACAACTAAAAACCCCAGTGCTTGAAGATGCCATCACACGTATCCTGAACCATTAAATTCAGCACCCCTTATTCCAACATGGCTAGTCCTGCTGCTTCTACCTTGGCTGACCGTATCGTATCTGCTGCTAGAAAAACATCGAAGGGTACGCCGTTTCCTATTCAAATAAAGTGGCAATTTGACGACTGCCACCGATAAAATTTACCGCAACAGCAACGCTCACTTCGCCTGCAAACAAAGAGAAATCCCAAAAAAAACATCAGCATGTAAGGATAAGCAAAATGACTTCGAGACACTCACATTCATTTCCTCTTTACTAAGTCTAGAGTCTGTTCCCTATAAACATCATTATAGAATGAAACAAACGTACGAGAATCGAGGAAATCCGTTTGCAGTAGATGTATCTTATAGGAAGCATACAGAAAAAATAGGCGTTCTGGGCACTTTCACCCAGAACGCTTTAGATATGGTGCCGGCACCAAGAGTCGAACTCGGGACCTACTGATTACAAGTCAGTTGCTCTACCAACTGAGCTACGCCGGCAATGGGACGGGATTATAAGGGCACTATTTGTGACAAGCAAACTCTTGATGCAGATATCCTCAATGCAAAGAGGTTTCTCGAGAAAAAAGTACGTCTTATTCATACTCATATAAAAAATTTGACCAATGACTTACGCAAGCCAGAAAAATAGAGGATTAGCCTGCAAAACTATCAATTACTCTAATATTTTCTTTATTTTTTAGTTATTTATTAGAATATCGTAACAACTCAAAGGACAATATCGGTCTACCATGAAGATTCGTAAACAATGTTGATCGCCCTACAACCCATTCACCTTTCTTACAATACCCAGGGAAATACAACTTGAAGGAACTATTATGAAGATCTTCTTCACCTTACTATTTTATCTCATCTCCAGCCCCAGCATTGCTTCAAGCGCTGCTGGAGATGCCCTGACTCCGCTTAACTTAACCCATACATTTTACGCCTGGCTCGCATTAGCGCTCTTTGTCGGTGCCTATTTCTTGGTCATTATTGAAGACCATATCCATATGAGAAAGTCGAAGCCCGTCATGGTGGCTGCAGGCGTTATTTGGATTTTAGTTGCCATGGCTTACCGTTCGACGGATCAAAGTGAAAAGGTAAACTTGTTCCTGGAACACAACTTACTCGAATATGTACAGCTGATGCTCTTTTTGTTGGCTGCCATGACCTACATCAACACGATGGATGAACGCCGCCTTTTCGATGCACTCAGAGGCTGGCTGGTCACGCGTGGATTTTCTTTATACGCCATATTCTGGATAACCGGTATTTTAGCGTTTTTCATTTCACCCGTTGCAGATAACCTGACGACAGCACTGCTCATGGCGGCAGTCGTTATTGCGGTCGCCGGAGGTAAAAAGGCCATCCTGAGTGACTCAAGCAAAATGGCGTTTGTCAGTATCGCGTGTGTCAATATTGTCGTTGCCGCTAATGCGGGGGGAGCATTTAGCCCTTTTGGTGATATTACGACGCTAATGGTGTGGCAAAAAGGTAAAGTACCTTTTGGTGATTTCCTCGTGCTGTTCGTGCCTTCAGTGGTTAATTGGGTGATTCCCGCAATCATCATGTCCTTCTTTGTCAGCAAGGCAAAACCCGATGGCATTGATAAGACAATCACCGTAAAAAAGGGAGGATATGTGGTCGTAGCCTTATTTATTGGGACGATTATACTCACAGTCACACTGCATAACACACTCCATTTACCCCCCGCGTTAGGCATGATGACGGGGCTGGGCGTATTAAAAATCTATGGTTTCTTTCTGCGCCAGCTTGAATTACACACCTGGGACAGTGAAGCACTTAGTATTGAGGGAACTCCCCAGCAGATAGATCGAGGCAACGCCAAACCGTTTGATATTTTCACCTCCGTTAGGCGTGCGGAATGGGACACGCTGATGTTTTTTTATGGTGTTATTTTGTGCGTAGGCGGTCTTGGCGCGCTGGGCTACCTGGCGCTGGTTGCCGAGCTTATGTACATCGACCTCGGCCCCACCTGGGCCAATATTCTGGTCGGCCTGCTCTCAGCCATCGTCGATAATATTCCGGTCATGTTCGCCGTCCTCACCATGGAACCCCACATGTCACTAGGCCAATGGCTCTTGGTAACACTGACAGCGGGCGTAGGGGGATCCTTGCTCTCCGTCGGCTCCGCAGCAGGTGTCGCTTTGATGGGCCAGGCTCGCGGCATATACACCTTTTTTTCTCATCTCAAATGGAGCTGGGCCGTCGCCTTGGGGTACATTGCAAGTATTTGGACGCATATGCTTATAAATTCATCGCTAATGTAAACTGACCTCAGCTATTAACTCAAAGTACACCCACACAAATGCACAGGCAGTGGCTAAGCTACTCCACGCACTTCACGGGAGATCCTAAGCACCTTCCTACGACGCGAGAATGGGTTCCCGTGGATTATGCTTTTTTCTGGGTATCGCTGACATATACCCGTGTCCCTTAACACATCACTCAAAACTCAGACACTACTTTACTCATACTGACATAACGTCATAATTACTAGGGTATACCCTAGTAATATTAGAGAATTCTTATATAATAAGGATCACAAAGATCTTCGTAGTCAGCATGATGCACTCAAGAAGATTGCCCCTAATATTAATGTTGGTCATTTAACATGAAAAACTTACACGTTAGACAGCACTCAAATACGGCTAGAACCCATAAACATGCGGCTTTTTTATTTCTCAGCAAGGGGCAAACATCTGCCAGAAATGCGTTAGATGGAGTATTGGACAAAGAAGTCTGTGCCGCAGTCATTAGCGGCCCCCTAGGCAGCGGCAAAACCACGCTACTTAAACGATTCATCCGATGCTTAGGGGACGAAGTCAGCACTGCAAAGGTGACTGGCTCAAAATATTCTACCGAGAGCATCTTGCCCAGCGTATTAAGGGCGTTTAAGCAAGATATCCCTGACTCGGGTACAAACAATACGCTAAAAACCCTGGTGAATTTCTTACAAAAACAAAAAACGGCGCAGAAAACACCACTTTTAATTGTCGATGATGCCGACTTGCTCAACCTCGAATCGCTAGAGTCACTTCTTTCTCTATTAGAATTTGGCCCAGACAAGGAAAACTTAGTAAAGCTCGTACTCACTGGCGGAATAAACCCTTTATCAAACCTGCATGAAGCGGAACCACCCTCCTCTATACTCGAAAAGATACTGTTCGCTCAAATTGCTCCGCTCTCTGAAGAAGAAACAGATGATTACCTTAAGAGACTCCATCAAAACCCTGGAAACCATCAGGAAAGCATATTTTCCAGAAGTAGCAGCCGTTTAATTCACCAATATTGCAAAGGCAACCCTTTGGCAATCAAGCAACTATCTCGTTGGGCATTGCGTTTCGCGTATCAACATAAGCAAGCAAGCGTCACCCTGAGCTTTGTCAAAATGGCGCTTAATACCTCAGCCTGGGTCAGATTTTCAGAGCAATTCCCATCTGTCCATGGGAGTAAACCATTGTCTTCTCACCGAGCAAGAATCGGTCAACACCCCAAAGTGACATTGTTCCGAGAGAATAAACAGATCAGTGAGCATGATTTAGGTAAAGAACCTGTATCGCTTGGACGAAGTTCAGATAATACGATTGTGCTCGGGCATCCCATCATCAGCCGCCAACATGCCCGTCTTAGTACGGTCAATAATCAAATATGGATAAAGAATCTAAGTCATAGCAAAAGCGTCTACGTAAACATGCAGCCGGTACAACACCAAGCACTCAATGACGGAGATATTATTCGAATAGATGATTTTCTACTGTTCTTTACGCTAGACAATACTGCGCTCACTTGTTCACAAGAGTTAACCTCCCCCGGCTCCAATAAACCAACCACCCCCAATAAACTGGAACCTAAAAGTAGCACCTCCAACACCCATGCTATGGTAGCAAACGAAAAACCTGAAGCCGCCGTTCTTTCGAAGGATAAACAACACCAAAATAATATTCAGAAACCCAATAAACGCCGAGTTATTCTAGCGATTGGCGGATTATTGGGTTTACTCGGTGTACTTTCGAGCCTAATATTTATGACTCAAAACAAACATACCGAGGCATCTATTCCACAGGCATCATCAAAAGCCTCCGAACCTTTGCCCCCCGCAGTGCACTCTAAACCAACTGAAGAATCTGGAAAAGTCACCGCAACATCTTCAACGCCAAAGGTTAAAAGCAAAATAACTGATCCAAAGACAGCAGACTACACCGTTGATACATTTTATGACGGTACTTTATTCAGAACAGAGATAATGAACTTGGATAACACTCTTGATCCTTTAGATAATATGAAAAACCAATAATTAACACCTCAAAATATATCCATCCTACTTAAGGCTCTAGGCATCGCGCAGAGGTTGACTTCCCTCTGCGCGACATCAATGATTCAAAACTTCCAGAATACCCCTGCCTCCCGAATAACGAATCCGTGTCACACCTGCATTCTTGACCGCAATACGGTAAAGCGTTTCTGGCCCAGCACCCAACACATAACTAATGATGGCCCTCATCACACCTGCATGACTGACGACAAGACAATGTTTACCCTCATATTGTGAAATGAGCTTGTCAAAGCTATGACTCACACGAGCAATAAAATCGTGAATAGGCTCCGCGCCCTGTGGTCGATGACTAATCGGGTCACGGTAGAAATCTTCAAACCCCTTCAAGTCACACTCTTGGACTTGCGCCTTACTGAGCCCTTCCCATGATCCAAAACCGACTTCCCGAAAATTTTTTTCTACCGTTACATCGATGCCACGTTGCCGGCCTAGCGCTTCAGAAAACGCGAGGCAACGTACCATCGGTGATGAAATAATCTGCTCCCATCCGCCCCTACTACTAACCCCATTCCACATTTGCTCCCAACCCTTACCACTTAAAGGATCATCCACACCGTCACCACGATAACGTGGGCCTCCCCGTGGTTCACCATGGCGAATTAAATCAATAAGGATTTCTTGCATATTTTTTCCAATCAAATTGAACATTTCCAGCATGTTAGCACTCCAATGGATTTATGTTGCCAGCATGGAGAGTCGGCACACCCTCTAGTGCAGTAACCACACCTAATTCTATTAACCCAACTCAAGAGCTAATTATGACAATCGCAAAAGACAAAGTGGCTATTATTGACTATATCCTCACAGACGACGATGGCAGAACCCTAGATAGATCCGAGAACGGAGAGTTCGCCTACCTACATGGCGCGAACAATATTATTCCCGGGCTTGAGCAAGCACTGGAAGGCAGAAAAAGTGGTGATGAAGCTAAAGTTACCGTTTCACCTGTAGATGGTTATGGTGAACTAGACCCCAATGCTATCCAAAAGATCCCCCGGAATATGTTTCCTGAAGATATGGAGCTAGCACCAGGCATGCAGTTTCAGGCCCAGTCACCTGAAGGCGAAATGATGACCCTAACCATCGTTGAAATAGAGAACGACACCATTATCACCGATGCCAATCACGCACTAGCGGGAAAAACACTGCACTTTGATATCAAGGTTGTCAACGTTCGTGATGCCTCAGCAGAAGAGCTGGAACACCGGCATGTGCATGGAGCAGGCGGACACCAGCATTAATGAGCATTCAGGTGCTAACCCACCACCACTAGACACATTGTCACACTCACATTAAGCGACTACGGCGTCCAAATTAAACTGGACGCCGTACTGGTTTCCCATCATCGCATCAAATCAAGAGACGACGGGTGTAAGCCAGAACCATTTAGAGCCTGTGGTAGTGGGTTAAACATGGTGATCTGCATGAATATCTAATCCAAATTCCACTTTATTAATCATCAATCCAATAACAG
>JAUTBQ010149489.1:0-14263 GCA_032361185.1 Lepetodrilus ovalis | reverse complement strand
GTTCATTGTGACGTCATAGTTAAACCTGGCTCCCGATAAGTGCTAAGCTCAGGCGTAGCGCAACAACAAGGAAAAACGAGTCAAAACTTATTCCCCTCTGCAGCGGGGAACATTGACAATAATTACCCTCGCCTCAGCCAATCAAAATCCGACATTCTTGTGCGAGGTAAGATAAAATGCACATGTATTGTTTTTATGTAATGCCTCGCCAATTACGAGGAGGGACATGCAGGGCTCCAGACTAATTTGTTTTGTTACTTGCCTGCTACATGTCAAAAATAAGTTGACTGCAGTGCAATTTAACTTGCCCCTGTATGTTGGGCGTATGTTATTCTAGAGCCCTGGCTATGAAAGTCCTAGGGCTAAGTGTGTTATTAGGTTGTAATGTAATTCACTGCTATTTAATAGCTGACAAACAGGTGTTTTTTTCTTAAACATAATCCAAGATATTAATAAAATTTGATTGTCGGGATCCAAACTTGTACACCAACCTCCATACTGAACACATGCACATGTCACATGAAAGCCTAATGTAAATATTGTAAAGCATATAGAAACTTAATTTCAAACATTTACTAAATGTAAAATTCCTGCATAGAATACATGAATAGAATTGCATAATGGATGTACATGTATTTGTTTATTGTTGTCAAGATAGACGACAGTCAACACACAAGCCCTCATGCATTGTCGGCATATAATCCACTCTGTTTCAGGAATTACAATGGCATGCACAATGTGTCGATAACGCCCTCGAGCCTGTGTGTTAACCCTCACATACACTGTACATACAGAAGAGTTCTGCCAGATTGTCAAGTTAATAGATTTGTCTTATGCTTGGAAAATACACATCTGATATCACATTGTGCACAATTTGAAATCTGTTATAAATTATGATACCAATTCCTTAAGTTTCTGAAAATTACTCTGCACCAGTTCCTCATCTCTAACACCCATAGACACATTGGGGCATCAAACTTAATTTGGATTGCAAAAACAAGTGACACAATTGTGCTGCTTGGTGTGTTTAATATCACAGATGTCAGACTGGGGGTAGCGTAGCAAAGGTCAAGAACCCAGTGTGACCTTGACAGTTGATTGGTGGACTTCCTGTCTGAAAACTGAAGTCCTTGTTTCTGATTTGTTCATGTTTCGGACACGGCTCGACCGATTTACTGTCAATGTCTGCTGTATCCAATTTCTGGGAAACATCACTGGAATTGTCTCCCTTGATGGCCTTTACTTTACTCTCGAGAGAATCCTTCATTGGATCCATTTGTCCGAGATCAGCCAATGGTAGTTTGATTGTCCTCACACTGAAGTTTCGCACTAAACACTCAACTGTTGCGATTTGTCGGAAACCATTTTCGGTGAGACTCTCACAAGTCTTTTGAACTTGTTCAATGCAGGGAGAGAAATTGCATAGTCTCCCACCTGGAATGAATTTAAGATTGACCATTAGTAAAGAATAATGTTTCATGTAATGTGTTTGCAGCGCATGGGTGAATATTCCTGCTGCGAAAGGCATTAATTATTTAATTCAGGTAATGTTTACAAGGTTAATTCTTGAACAAGATACAGTGTGCGTAGTTGCAGATATGCTGATGAATCGACAATAATTTCCTAGCAAATTTGATTATTTAAAAAAAATAGAGCATGGCATATTTACAGTATTGAAGAATCCACATTAACATACCCATCTTGAATACCATGTTAGTTCCATACTTGAATATTAATCTATATTTGATTAAAATCAGCTAATGCAAGTAAATCTCCATAGCTGGCAATGAAATTATGAAACCATTTTGAGAATATTTTGTAAACCAAGTTGAGCATGAAATGGTACTCAAAATGACTTCGCAACCTGGGTTGGGTTTGCGTTCAGCTGACAATACATAGCATGCACTATACTACAATACCTGTATTGAAATGTATTCATTTATATACCTAATGAATGCTAGCTGAACAGCATATGAATCCGTATTGATCAGGGTATCCTTTCATGAAGAGACTGGTACTGCAGTGTATTAGCTATCGGCAAAGACAGTGCTACCAGTCTCTTAGTGGATAAGAAAGCTTCACAAAAGGATACCCTGTACTTTCGGCTCAATGCAGCGAGTGAGTGAGTGAATTATTGTTTTACGTCACAGCAGGGGTTGAACGCAGCTCTGGTGTAGCATATTCTATGATTTGAGATGGTATGCGAGTCACAGCGGAAATAACGAATCTGCCTCTTTATCCGAAACGCAGGGTATTTTACAACGTTGCGTCAGTGTTACCTACCTTCTTTCTTGAGCGCCTGCTTGGCACTGACGATGCATTCCCACGGGGACGGAAGGTCCAGAAACACGGCATCCGCCACGTGATCCAACTGGAAGCCGTCTCCACAGACGTCGCGGTGGGTGGTGGTCACGTAGTCGCCGAGCCCGTGTTGGGTGAACTCCGCGGCGGCCTGCTGGGCCCTGTCTTTGTGGAACTCGAACGTGTGCAGGTGTCCCGTGGGTTGGACCGCATTGATCAGCGAGTGAGACAGTGACCCACTTCCTGTACCTGTTGCAGACATTCACATTGAGAATCATGACATTGGGACGGAGTAAACAATTCAGTCCCTGAGATTACAAAGCTTATTGAGTACGATTTCATGCTCAAGCTCAAATTTTATAGTGAGATTTGTGAGAGAAAAATAAGAGAATTGAGCATGAAATCATACTCAAATTTATTTTCGTAATCTCGGGAACAGATTATTATTCGTATTATGCATTAACATTGCAATATAGATCCACTTTCAAGATTACAAATAAAAATATATTGTTTGTACCAGTAATAAAAAATCTGTTTATATAACAATCACCAAATATTTGGAGTAAGTATTTTTTTATGCAGAGGGGCAACGTTTGAAAGAAGGAACAGGCAAATAGGCTGAATATGCACGTGCGGGTATGTGAAGAAGAGCCAATAGCAAATTGAAGCTACGAAATAGGAGTGTCAATGCATTCCATGACAAACTATGCGATCACAACTGAAAGGTAAATTCTGCGAATACTGATATGTTGAATTGAGGTTTAAAACAGCTTTCATTGAACTACGTATGTGTCTGAAAGAGTTGCAAGGACAATTACCGGACTCTACAACCACACTTCCAGGTCGGAGGTCAAGCTGTGTGAGGATCATGCTAATGTCGGTGGTGTAGAGTATCTGGGTCCGGTGAGGGACAGTCTGAGTCCACAGCAGAGGCGTCGGGTGGAGGACAAATATATAACCCTTCCGTAACTCCACCTGAAATGAAGTCCAATAATGTTGGTGTTCAGTATTTTCGAATTGTGCAATGCCATGCATGAGCAGAGTTATCGGTGGGTTAATTCTAGTTGGTCTCGCATTCACATGTTGTTTTGTAAACCAATCAGATTATAACAAAAACAGAAGTTCCCAGTATAACGACTTCCGACACAGATACGTGTCTTCGAATTTTGACTAGCCCTCCTTGTTAAAAAGATAAATCAACTGAATATATTGTTAGTAATTATTGTAGCCTGTTTTTAAATTTACACAGTATCACATACCCGGTGTTTAGTTTTCTAGCAGTGTTTATGTTTACAAAAGGTGAAAACATTTATTGCAGGAACCTGTGAAATGCGATGCGATGCAATTACAGGGCCCACATTTTAATTTCCGGACCATTCCAACTTTGAAAATTGTATGCTTTGTTTGCTTAAATGTCAAACTTCACAAAAATAAATAAAATTCCTACTAGATTTCTGCAATAAATAAGTGAGAGAGTGATCCGGAGTATGCCCGTGATACCGAACTGCACGTTAAAGTGATCCGAAACTACCAGACGCACTGTACATAGCGAGATGTATGATAATGTCGGCTGAACACCACCTTGGTCTCGGGCTACGAATTCACCGCATCCCCATGACGGGCTACCCGGGGAGCTAGGACGTAAATCACATAACTATCGTCAGGTTGTCAAGATATGCTACCTTGGATCCATATGGGACTCCAATCAAGTCGGAATGTTTGAGAGCGCCGTATTTGTTCTGATGGGTCTCTCCTTTCTTTACGTACAACGGTATTAAATTGCTGAAATTTATGTACAAAATTACAGTATCACCTTCCTCGATTAATGGTTTATACTTGGCAAAACTCATTCTTAAAAGTCAATTTAAAACAACTATGAAAGTGTATAAGCTAAAATGATCTGCTGGCGAAAGGAAGTGAAATCGAAACAACGTGAGTGAAGGGAGGTAACTCCCAGTTTTAACCAAGTTGCTAACCGCTAAAGTTACATTCAACATCAACTTGAATAACAACAAAAAATGACTAGATAATATTTATTGAAATAGGTCATTATATAATATTGAATATATTATCGCACACGTCCATGTATACATAAATTGATAATAATTGCTTTTAATATTTGGCAAATACGACCGAAAACCATGGCAAAAAGCAAAAATAAGAATAATGTATTTTAATCCATAAGGACAATGTAGAGTAGCTAAGCACTTGAAAATGGAATGACAGATTTAACAATGACAAACACGAATGTGATCAATATACATTGCTATCAATTAATTATATCATTCAACATTGGTTACCGTAATAAAATAGCTATTATTGAATGAAAGAATTAATTTAAAAAAATGTTTAATACATGTATTAATCATTCAGAAAAATAAATCAAACAATATTACATGTTTGGAAAAAAACACACAGCAAAGCCAATGCTGTACATTAGTAATTATTAAAACAATTTGCATATTAAACTTCAAAGTGGCAAGATAATTTGTGCATCTATGTAGGCAATATTACATTTTCTGATACAGATCTATATTCCAGACAAATATGTTTTTTTTTTTACTAATCTAGAAAAGTGATTTTTTTAAAAATTAATTACACCTACCCACTTTTACCATGCCGACAATGATGTCATTTGTATGTGCAAATTCTCTTATAATCTCTCTTAATCTGTTGTGTTCACAATAAAATGGCAGCCTGCAGGGAAAACATTTTGGTCAGTCTATATGTAGAAGAAAGAATTTGTATTATACTTGGAACAGAGCACTATTGCCATTGCTGATGCATTTTTTTGTAATTTTAACAACATAATGTAGAAAACATAATCTTTATATAGAATATTGCATGAACAGTCAATCTTGCCACTTTAAAAGCTAGCAATATTTTAAGTATAGTGCCCCTTGATATAACACGGTCCGATACACAGCGGATTTGGATATAAGGCGAGGTCAGACATGGATCCCATTTTTATTTTCATTATTTCCCTGCAATATCGTACAAGGCAGGTACTATAACGCAGGGGGTATGTCATGGACCCCAACTTCAGTGTTATATCGAGGGGACACTGTACAAGTTAAAGTGATGCAGGTGTACTTGATGTACATATAAATCAATAACAACATTTTGACCATAATCAGAAAATATATGGCTGAAAATGTCCAGGTGATTTAAGTTATGTGGCTTTAATGTTCTCAATGGTTGACAAATAGGCTCTACAGGGTAAGGCTGGTTGCTTCCAGTGGGGAGATGGTTAAGAATAAGTAGTGCTTTCTTCGCAAGTATCAGGCATGGCAACAGACAATTGTGATTTGAGCAGAAAACAAGCCCAGGCTACAGGCCCCAACCCAGATCCAGGACAAATAAATCGACCACTGGACAAAAAATCAGCAGATTGACTGGTTCCACGATTGTCCATATCGTGAAGGATGGAAAAGAGTCATGCTAGCGACACATACCAGGAAATACACACTGCACGTGTCGACCCATCCTCGAAAACCCAAGCTATTTTGACTCCACAACCTGCCGTCAAAATACCCTGGGAGAACTGCCTATTCAACATGATTGGTCGCTATATTTAGAGCCACGTGTCGCTATATTTAGAGCCCCGGGAGCAGAGGCGCGTCTAGATAATTTATTCATGTATTCACAGTGATCCTCGCTAAACCAAAACAGACTTCTGAATAGGCAGTTCTCCCAGGGTATTTGACGGAAGGTTGTGGAGTCACAATAGCTTGGGTTTTCGAGGATGGAAAAATACTGTGCTATGCCCCCTATGGTAAGCAACCTGAATATATGGTCATGTTTTATTTTGCTTCATTATAGTAATGCAAGGGGACCTAATTCAGTGATACAACTAACAAATGAAACGACACATGTGGCAACATTTGGTTCACAGATCAGTTGATGCATCAAAGCTTTCGTATCATATTCGTAAAAAATATGTAATTTGTGGTCACTATCGACTGTTGGGGAACCATCTGTGATAGTATACCTTTAAAGTCGCTGCAGGAAACTCGCCCATTTGGCATGATTTGCAATCACTATCTATACAAGACATAGACATATCCGGTATGTTATTTGCCCTTGGACTTGTACCTCAACAATATCATATATTATATATAGAGAGAGATTATTAACTGAGTGTCTTTAGCAGCTGTTTACATATAATAGATATTGTATATATAATGCACTTAGGGTAATCTTTAAATTAGATGAACTTTTAGCAAGTATAATTTGACATAGGGATTATCCCTATAGTATAAGTGCAGGATATATTCGATATCTAAAGACACATGGTTAATAATCTCTTGATCATCTAACGTTGCGCTTAAATACATACCTATAAGAAAACAATGGTCACTACTGATAAGTGCACCAAAGGAAAGAACAACTTTTAAAACAACTCATCTTGTTTACTACTTCCATAGAGTAGCATTCATAAATAGTAGTGTGCGGTCACATTTTATCTAAAATGTATCGAATACTGTTCAAGGAATAGTATTGGTGGTATCTTAATTTTGTACATTATCGTCGGAAACCATGAGGTGTAACACCATGCAGAGGTACCCTTTCAATTATTGGTAATGAAATGTTTATTTAGATGTGGATCTTATTGCAGTTTGATGAACTGATAAATATAGGTACATTGCCCTCTCGATATAACACGGTCTGAGACACAGCGGATTCGGATATAAGGCGGGGTCAGACGTGGATCCCATTTTTATTTTCGTTATTTCCCCAACTTCAGTGTTATATCGAGGGGACACTGTACATGTATTTAAAGGCATACAATCACATCTGGTTAACCTAGATAATGATCAAATGAATTTCTGTCTGAGACTATTTGCATTTGATTTGTACACCAAAAAGTTGTTATTTACTGATGTACATATTCCCCAACAATTGATAGTTATAATAAATTTCATATTTTATATGAATTAGTGTGACATACTATTAATTATCTTGTCTTTGTTGCATCAACTGATCTTATAGGAAACTGACCAAACTTTTGAATTATCTCCCTTTGCATTAATATAATGCAAACCACATTCAGCATGCTGACCACTAGTTTGTACATTCGATTCAACCTATCATGTGGTTGTACATTATAATGGAATGTTCCATTTACCATATAGCAGTGGAAAGGATTATTGAAGTACAAACATGATTTTATCCGCACAGTTTTTAATGGGAACCATATATAAGTTTTCCTATGTAAAATGACTCAGACATCTCGAAATTCAGTTATTCGCACGATTTTACCAGGAACGCAACTGTCCGAATAAATGAGGTTCGACTGTATGTCAAGTGAATGTACTTTGCAGTTGTACCTAAGAACTAGTCTAAAATAACAATAAATATTTGTGATTGTATGCCTTTAATTACAATTTTTTTTTTTAATATGAGAATATATCAAGACAAAATTTATTGTTGTGCCATACTGAGTTAGCATGGTGAGCTCCATCATACAAGGGTTAATTTTTTACTAGTGTAGTCTGGTGTAATGTCCTCACAGCGACAAAACAACAGATCAATCACTCGGACTGGAGACCCATGGTCGCCTAGCAACAGTGCCATAATAATGCCTACAGAATGGATAGATTTGACTTTCCTATTATGTATTGCTTAATGACGAGCACTGCTATATTCGATGAACGTGATTACCAACAGCAGTGATAGGGTTAAGTTCATTTCCACATGGGAAGTTGACAGGGCTTTCCATTGGAGGCTTTTTTTCCCCCAGTGTTCTTCCTTCGGTGTCACATTTAGTTACCTATAAATCGCACTCAGACAGACATTACGAGAGGAAATGGTTTTAGGAATATATGCAGGTATTGATCTCTACGACCAGAGGCCAGAATGAGCTTATACTCTTTTCACCGTTGACAGATGGTATATCAAGCCTCATTCTAATGGCTTTTTAGCAGTCGCGTGGTAAAAGTGTAGAGCAGGGTTTTCTTGCCCCAGACAGCCAGAACCACCATGCCATCTTCGACTCTCTTCAAGGAAATGGACTCTAAAATGTATTGTAGAGGGTAAAAAATAATTTGCAAGCAACCATTAAAGGCATAGGGCGGGATGTAGCGCAGAGATAGAACGTTGGACTTCGGAGCAAAAGGTACCGAGTTCAAATCCCACCCCACGGGGGCCCGGCATCAATTTCGCAGAAGTTACATTTCTGACGCGATATTGGTAGAGTGCACCGTCTGTAGAGTGGCACTACAGTTATCATCCTTGGTATGTCAGAAGAAGCCTCTGTATGTATTTGGAATGTATCTGGGGTCATGCGACAGGTCGTGACAATAAGCCACAACAGAGTATATCGATGGGGGTTTGCAAATTGCAAATCGTTATGAAGTACGAATTACTACGACAGATCTCCGCAGATGGTGCTCTGATAGGCTTCAAGAAAGGCTACAGCCCCTAGAATAAAGGTCTGAAAATACGTAGAGGGCCATCTGCTACAGCAGAAGCCAGACCGGTTATCGGGCTGGGACTTGAAGAACTTTCTCTTGTAACCAAGACCAGTCTTGATGGATCTCCTCTATTCATTCCTCACTGAGGGACGATCTGGGAATGTTCGTCTACTGCATCCATGTTGCATAACCAGCCTCGCGGGCCTGAAAGACACACATTTTGAGTGTACAAGACTCGTCGACAATGACATGATGATCGCTACATTTAATGAAGCTTCTGACCACCATTGTCAAGCATCTCCATCCTGTCTGAAGCCTGAAACGATAACGGATGAAGTAAAGTTCGCCTTAGGCTGGGAGATCAGATCGTGTGAAATTCCAAAGTATGCGAATATTTCTACATTATTAGAAACACTTAGCGTAGGTGAGATATGCATTTTACTTCAGACTTTTTTAAAATGTAAAACCTGACCAATGGTAGTAGTTAGATGTATCAAAAACGCATCGTCGTCGATACATTTTACAGCGATATTTCGCCTAGATATTTAATTTTCTGAGTATTAATTAGCAAGCTTGTCCAAAAATATGGTATTTCGTAGCATTGGTTTTCACTATCAGATTATTACTGTATCACTGTTTTCATACATCTGTTATATTTTGAATCCACTATTATTAACGAGGTGTATGATTAGTTGCTTTTTCCTTGTTTATCACTGTATCGTCCATTGCCGTATAGTAATTATTTCTTTCGAAATGATAAGAGGCATATACTAAGTTTATGGCCGATATTTTATACTGTAATCAGCAACCTAATGCATTCGAGAGAAGATAGCCACTTTATATAAAGACTGAGGACTATTTTTGCATCTTAAATAAGTAATTAAAAGATTAATGCTGTTTTGTCGTGTTTTCAGATTTGCTGATATGGAGTTATTAGCACTGGACGAATCATTTGTTGAGCTTGGGGAAGAACTATAACAGTAACACAGCCATCGAAGCCTTTGTGCTTATTCAACCAATAGAGAACATACGAAACGATACATGAGTAAGCGACATACAGTCAACTCCCGCTGTGTCGGACCAGGTGCTCGCTCCGGAGACATTCTATTATCATCACTATTCTTGTCGCGTTGTATCGTTATCTTAACAAAAATATACATGATGTCGAACCTAACAGTTGGTCCACTTGGACAATAGTACCATATTATTATGTTATATCGTACGGTGTGTGTGTGTGTGTGTGTGTGTGTGTGTGTGTGTGTGTGTGTGTGTGTGTGCTTGTGCTCGCGCGCGTGTATGACATTTATTTGACACTACTTCGTTATATTTTCTTTTTCTATATAGAACACCACTTGTTGATTATTGTGCTATTTCCTCTTTACGATGTTGTCATAAATGCCATACATATGCTATATTTAATACTGACATGGATCAGATAACAACATTGTTTCGTTGTATTGCAAAGAAGAATAAATAAATACACGATATTAATGTAATGTGTCGTCACAGCAGTCGAACGTACAGTCGATGGAGCTCCGAGAAAGTAGATTTGAAAACCAGGCATTGGTTGGAATTTTGGAAGCACCTCATATTCTGTGGATACTATGTCTGGTATTCTAAAAACATGTCAGGTTATTATTTGCATAAGAAATAATTACAACTTTGCTCCATTCGTCTCTGAGGTACCTACCTTTAAAATTCAGACATGCTAGGCGTGTGATCGCCCTGTTTCTGTCACTGTTTATACACAACAAATGCCGGTAGAAATATATTCGTGAGTTTCCAGATACTGTGTTTTCCTTCATAAATGGTATATCAATCCAAACTCTATCATTGTGGCCTATGGAAAACTTTGGTTTTGCAATACCTATAGCTAGTATCATGGAACTTCTAATATGTTCCATTTTCTTACCATCAGACTTCTTCTTACCCCTTTGTTAGGCCTACATATCGAAAGCATGGCTCCTGTTCGGAACTCGGAACTCTGGAATGATAATTTTCACAACCACTGGGTTGATGAATAGGTTTTCGCCAAGGTGGTGTAGATATAGAATAAAGATGGCGGCCATCGATGAGATATCGATGACCAATCAGAGCTCTTTTTGTAATCACGTGATCGGAAGTAATTTCCGTTGTGACGTCATAGCGTCATCGATATTTGACGACAAATCATTGCTCTATCGCGTGGTAATTTTCCATGGTGACGTCATCGATGTATCGACCAATCTCAACAATTTCCGGCGGAAATCGCCTGAGGCTATATGGTCCTTTGGGGCCATAGCACAGTTTTTTCTACTATCATTTATCATATAAATAGACTCGATTCGAAAGGCTGTCGATGGATTGGAGACTTGTTCAAGTCGATGATGGTCTCGTTGCATACAATGTATTTACTTCGCGGACCGTGCACGAGTAGCACGGACGCGGGCTCACCACGTGTTGGCTTGTGTTTTGCAGATTCGGTTTTGCTAGTATAGGGGTCAGACGTGCCATGTCTGCTCGCCTATATTTATAGTTTATTTTGTCTATTATAGTGTATTTGTCAGTTACAGTACTTCCATTTAGGCATTATTTAAAAGAAGTAATTTTGATTATTCGGTTAGTGAAGTTTAGGTCTAATTTAGTAGTATATTTTCATTTGTTCCGTTTTGTCCTTGTGTTATTGTAGGTTGTTTAATAAAGGTAATTTATGTTTTCAACAGAATAGTTAGTCATTTGTTTTCGTCAATAGTAATGTTGCTAAAGTAATCTCCACTGCGCAACATATACCATAAATGATAAATGATGAGAATTACAGATGGCATGAATTTGAAACGGAAGAAAATATGAAATTACCATAATGAACTAAAATAAACATATTTTTTGGAAAATAGCTAATGGTAAATTTTTTATTTGACAGATGACCAAAACAGATGACTTTGATGAAAGGAAAAAGCTCCGAGCTCGATTAAAAGAAGTGCGAGAAAAAGACAAATGTGAGTATATATTTTCGGCCATTCTGTTTATGTTTGTAACTATGATGAACTTCGATGACTTAATTTAAAATATGGAAATTGAAATATCTGCAGAATCACAGTGCAATGTTTACATCCGACAACTTAAAAATACTGTTGTGATCAAATAATTGTATGGTCCAGCTACAGTTCCCAGAATGCACGATGTGGCAATTTTTCAGTGGAGCGTGAAGCACGTCGGCAGAAGCGCGAGAAGGAGACGGAGGATTTGGTCAAGAAGAAGTTCGAGCGGGCGGAGGACGACAAGCAGAGGAGGATGCAGCAGTTTTCCAACATGGCCGCCAAACCCAGCACGGAGACCAAGACCGAGACCAAGACCGGGGCAGACGGCTCCGTCACTACCACATCCACAACCACAAGCTCAGCATCACAGAAAACTGACGGTTAGATTTACTTGCAAAAATTGAAGAAGTCCTGTATATCTGCCAGACAAATTATTCGAGGTATAAAAATAAGCTTTACGGCTTTGAAAAAAGAGAGATGTTTATTCGGTGTCACATGCTGCATGCTTCTAATGAAAGTCACCTCATCTCCTGTATATTTATATTTGTCTTTATATTTGTGAGTTATATGCTGGATTTCTGTACTATTCAGGAGGTGGGACACGAACTCAGACTGTGAGGAAGACCGAGACGAGCGTGACAAAGACGTCGGGTATGGGCGGAGTGCAGTACGCTAAGCCAGGCGCAGGTGAGTGGTTGTGTACGCATGTCATCTGCTCTTCTCTGCTCTGTAGGTTGGTTGTCATGTGCCACGTCATCTGCTCTGATCTGCTCCGTGGGTGGGTTGTGGATGCACATCATCTGCTCTGTTCTGTGGGTGGGTTGTGGTGTGTCAGAGGAATGTCCATCCATCTCAGACTGAGATCCATCGAATTCCCACTGAAAACATCGGTATAGTTTATACATTGGGATGAGAATACTCCATGGATCCGCAGGTTTTGAGTCTCCAGGGGAGAATCTTGTAAACCAGGGTATCCTTTCACAAAGCTCTCTTATCCACTGAGAGACCATAGCACTCTTTCCAGTGCTTTAGCCATCGGCAAAGAGAGCGCTATGGTCTCTTAGTGGATAAGAGAGCTTCGTGAAAGGATACCAAGACCATGGTCTGCAGCTCCTGGATCCGGGCTGTTTCAGCTGAGAACATAATTTCATGTTGTCATCCTGGGTTGCAAGGTTTACTTCAAATTCTACCTGAATTTGGCCCATGTGTCTGTTATTGCAACTAAATTGAAATTAGATGTGAATCAGGTGCATCTCAATGGGCAGTGTCCAGCAGGTCTGGGGTGTCAGGGTGACCAATGCATGACCATCAATCAATCTCTCCTCGCATGGCAAGGTTCTGTGTGGCTCCATTACCTTCTTTCTATCACATACGTATTAATTTCATCACTTTGTTCTTAGAGATGTTGGAAGCAATTCTTTTGAAAAAATTATAATACAGTTTTAAAAATATATAAATTGCTTCCATCATCCTTGACAAAGACTACTCATCACTGAACTTTAGCAGAAGCTGTCATGAACTTTTAACTTCAAGAAAACTAGGCCTGGAATTAATTAAATGGGGTGTAGGGGAAAGCTGGGAAGAAATGGCAGTCAATCTGTGAAATATACTTTGTAGAAATTTGGTACAATAGTCAGTTTCTTGCAGAGGTTACCTTTGAATAGCAGTATTGGGAACATTGTTTGTGACCTGAGATACTCGTCCACTAATACATGTTACAGAAGTTATCTTTGAATAGCAGTATTGGGAACATTTTTTGTAACCTGAGATACGCTTCCAGATACATATTGCCCCCACAGGTACTATATAACATCATGAAATAATATCCCATGGGTTACCCTACACACAATGCCTTTGGAAGTATATGCTAGGGCTATTTTATCATCAATTCATCGTGTTTGTTTAAATTTCATCCATTTTCAGTTTTTAATCTGAATGCACGCTGACCCCTCCCCTATATTTTGTCAATTTTGAGTTGAACCTTTTCTAGAGTTTTATGTTTGAATGCTTGTTTAGTTTTGTTTTTGTTTTGCTGGACTCAGAGGAAACATTGAGAACGTTGTCGGGGCACCTGCAGACGGCATCCCCACCCGGAACTAGCGGAAATATCTCTGTCAAAACGGAATCGTGGAGCAGTCGAGACGGAATCGTACATAAGTCGGAAAAGACGGAATCTTGGGGAGGTTAGCTAGACGTTCACTGCCATCTTCGATAACACATGATCAATGTTCATGTCCACCCCTGCTGGATGTTCCGGGACTTTCAAAGACACTTAGTGATTATCAAAGATGATCCTAACATTAGGCATGAATTGTAGATAACAGATATAATGTTGTGAATAAGCTTGTTTAGTGTTTTATTAGTTTCTTGAATGCATGTCCAGTTAATTGTGTTCATTTGTGTAATATTTAAAAAAACACACTTTATTTTATGTTTGTTAGATACATCCCAGGTAGAGCGGGGGGTGGCATCACCGACCCCCTAAGGGATTTTCTCTCCAGCAGGAAGGATTTTGCGTATTTTGGCACA
>JAUTBQ010149478.1:0-14265 GCA_032361185.1 Lepetodrilus ovalis | reverse complement strand
GAGAGAGAGAGAGAGAGAGAGAGAGAGAGAGAGAGAGAGAGAGAGAGAGAGGCTTGGGGGGTGGGGTGGAGCGATGAGAAGGAAATATAGATCTACCACACTATTACTATACCAGTGTATACCTGTTAACCCCTATTAGAAATTTCAGTTTAAAATTTAGTGTCACGACCGTAGACTACTATTTAGTCTAACACCTGTCAGGTTAACCGTACGAACATGCAAAATGTACAGTCCATTGTATACATCTTGTATGTAGGCTATAATAGGCCTACGTGTTTCTCCCACGATTGGCGCATATGTAGACTACTTGCACTTGGAATCATCCCAGCAAACACATGATATGGCATTCATTAATACCACTACTGAGTTCTTGTGTTGGAATGAACTCACAATACGTCGATCTCTAAATTTGGAAAATGACGGTGTTAAGTAACACAGGAGAGTACATTTTTCGAGAGCACAATCAAGTAATTTGCAGTAATGTAATTTTACGAAAGGAAACTAAATGACAAACCAAGGGTTTTTCGAGCTGAAGGAAAGTGTAAACACAAGTAACAGATCTAGGCCAAGCAAATAAGTAACAGATTGAGTGCAATCTCCCAAACTTTTAAAGGAAAGGTGAAATAGACGGCGAGTCATGATGTCACCTTGTCGTAACCCTGTATTGTGCAAACGTCTGATCATGCGAGGCATACACGATTGTTAGCCTAAATCTGATTGGACGACTGACCGGAAGACTCTTTGCTTAATTAGTGCTTTTGATGGAACACTTTAATACTAACAAATGCACATTCCTCATCGTTGTATATAAAATAAGACAAAATAAAACACGCGTACACTAGCTTATATATATTACAAGGGCTACCCATGACGTCGTGTTCAGTGATTCAGTGACATTTATGCAGAATCAGATTACGATAGTAATCCTATTTCACCAACAATAGTTATTACCAACCAGTTAACCTTATATCCAGGGCAACTGAAGTTGCCATTATTAGCAAGAAGGTTAAATATTATTTGAAATTCTACCACAATCAAATCTCGTATAATACATCTGCATGATTGTCACTACCATGTTCTCTATAGCATGCCTACAGTGATGTGCCTACTCATCATCGGCCACACATGTAGGCTACACGTGGATGTGCATCATTACTGGATATAATCATATGCACAACTAAAACTAGTATCCTATCAACCTGCAGTCTGTTAACATTATCCTTGACAGCTGCGATTGTCATTGAATGGCATCATTATCATTGACTGGTTTTATTACCATTAATTGTTCATTATCATTGAAAAGTATCATTATTCTTGACTGGTAGCATTATCGTTGACTGCTATCATTATCATCGACTGGTCTCGTTATCGTTGATTAGTGTCATTATCCTTGACTGGTATCATCATCGTTGACTAGTTTCGATACCATTGACTGGTCTCGTTATCATTAACTGTAATCAGTATGCTTGACTAGTTGTTACACAACCTTGCACGGACGCTGTTATCATTACTCTACAGGGTCTATACTACATCTCCGGTGAATAATGTGTACGTTTAACTAGCAGGTAATTGCTAAATATGTTGAAATACGTCGTATTTATGTGGCACATTAAATATAAATGGCACATTAAATATATTTTGAAATACATCGATATACATTTACTGGTATTCCTTTTCAGGCGAACCTTGGCGGAATTACGCAGTAGACGCATTCAACCAAAAAGTAAGATTCATATTAATTTATTCATGAATAATTATAGTTCAATATGCTAATCGTCTGTGCTCTGACAAACTGTTATAGCTTCGGTTATTACATTGTGTTATTGTTATGAACATTCCTTAAGTTGGAATGACAAGTACATGCAGATTAAAGTACGCCTTACTGGTGCTACTAAAGGTAGGGCATATACTTTGTATTGTTAATTTTGGAACAGAACGGTACATTAATAGTCTTAATTCTTAATAGTATAATTATCAACAGTATGCTTTAAAAGATCATATCATCACCAATACACACACACACACACACACACACACACACACACACACACACACATACACACACACACACACACACACACACGCTCGCTCGCTCGTACACACACACACACACACACACACACACACACACACACACATTTCCCATCTCAATTACGTGTTCTTTTTGCAACAAGAACATCAGGTATTAGGCTATGGAAATAAATATGTTTAGACTACTATACTGGTACTTGTTGATTATGAAACTGGTTTGACTTACAGGGCAAATGCAACAGAGGCTGCACATGCGCAGATCTAAAAGGTGAACGAGTAAGTATACTTACTTACTAACAACATTTTCTAATACTGATATGGACCTAAAAAGAATTGGATTTTGTTTTGCGACATAGGCATAAATAGTAATGATCTAATACATTGTCATTGAGGATTTTAGCTTTAATTCACATTGAATATTAATAATGTTACCATCATTTAAGATATATTAACAATTTTCCTATAAACACCTGCAATACTGATATATGACATAATAGTACTTGTGTGACACGCTTGTCTATTAAAGGCATACTATTACAGATGGTTGACCTAGATAGAGGTCAAACGAACTTCTATCTGAGACTACTTACGTTTAATTTGTCTACCCAAAAGTTTTTATTTACTGATGTACCTATTCCCCAACACACGATAGTTATAAAACAAATTCATATTTTATATGAATTTTGGTTACGAAGCATTAATTATCTTGTCTTTGATGCATCAGCTGATATGTGAAGAAATCGTTGCGGTGACGATATTCACGTACAACCACTTTAGAATTAGAATTTTGCCTACCATACAGCGGTGAAAAGGCTTTTGCAATTGTAGCTAAGAACTATTCCAAAAAACAACAACCCATAAATAGCTGTAATAGTATGCATTTAAAGGGACATTGTTTGTTATTTTAGAACAAATCACAGAACAAATAATCTAATACCACAAAGATATCTTACGTCTGTTAAAATTCAATTGTTTATTCAATTACCGTGACATTATCTTATGAACTTGTAAATTAATATTTGCAAGCAAACATCATGACTATAGGGCCTATGTAATCGATTGTAAAATACGTCGAGACAGTCATGCGCAGTCCACGTATCCGGTTACGGTCTTTTGTAGATAAGTACTCAATAGAGACAACAGATATGCTGTTGACTCATGTTAGCGCCAGACAATTGAAAGACAGATACTAGGACCACAAAACAGGTTATACAATTCTGAAATACATCTCTCGTCAGAACTTCAACACTGAATTACAAAGAAAACCAACAGCATATACGCATATACGTATATCAAGTTGCTCTTTATGTTTGAAGTTAACAAAAACAGGGCTTAGAGTCTATGTATACATACTTATGGTCAAGGATAATCGTTACGTACAAGGTACAGCTATTCGAAAAATCCTACAATTGTTGTATTAACATTGCACTGATAATGCACGGCGGACTATATTTTCCGCCTCACGTCAATCAACGTAAATTGATGTTTTCTGACGTGGGAGGTCGGTCTCGTCTGTGTCACCTTGACCTAATGTAGACAGACGTAGGTGTGTAATAGTCTAAAACACCTCATCCATTCACAGAAATTGCATCAGCTGTTTTAAATTGCATATAGCGAAAGTTTTAGAATGATAAATAAATCATTAAATTGGATGTGATATATCGGAATGTGGTGGCAACGAAATGATTAGTTATACAGGACTCTTCCGTTTTTTTAGTAAAATCTGCCCGCTTAGCGAAACAATCGGTTCATCTGATCAATAATTCATCGAATTAAAGTATATACTATATTAACAGCAAATCCGTATTAGTTAAAAGTATAACGGTATAACGGGGACCGTTATAACGGGGTTCTGACTATATAGGAACGTAAACATATATTATTGTTTAATTGCCCCTTCGAGTATTCAGATAGCAATCTCATTAACATCAAACCCCTAACTGACGCTCAGATATTTGCACATCCGCTAGCTAGTGTAGCCGAAGAATGTCCAAATGTTTAAGTAGTGAAACTTGAGATCTGATTTTAATTAGATTACATGTGTAGCCAACGAGGATGACAATAAATAAAGGCTGTTACACGTACGATAATGTATTTTCATTCACGAAATATTGAACAGAAAATAAGGATTTTATCATTCGAAATTATTATTTATTTACATGTTCATGTCTAGATATGTATCCAATGATTTCAAAATTTCTCTATATTAACTATTACTAATATTCGTATATCAAAATTACACGCATACATATAGAAGGCTGGGTACTTAAAGTTGTCAAACAGAGACCAACCGATCCGTAAAAAATAATATGATACTTAATATAATGTATTCACCCTACATACACGAAAATAAATGGCAACATTCTCTCTCAAAGTTGACAGACAATTGATATCATAATTCACATACCCAAGATGAAATCCAGTATATCGCTTTGATCTGCTTATATACACTATCAGGTATCGCACATTTACGATATCATCGTGCTTCGTAATTATGATATGAAATAATTATGGTCTTAAACCAAAATGAAGATTATTAATAGATACTAGTAGTTCGAAATGGGCAACTGTGAACTGGTATAGTATTATATTGACCATTCCATACAGTATATAAAATAGGATACATTGTTGAGACCTTATATAATAGCATATAATAGCTGACATTAGTGTATCGAAATCTATTTTTATATGTAACCGGTTTAAATATTCTGGTGATACCCTCTTTGAGGAAATGTGCTTGGATGTTGCTACGTTGTATTACGAGCTATGTCTCATGAACGGCTGAACACATGCTGAACAAAATGAATCTCTGAATCGAACATAAATTTAAGTACACCATCGATACTATAGGTTTTATCAGAAGTTTAGTCATCCCAAGGCTTAGTAATCGTGCTTAGATTTCACCGGAACTTGTCCAATTCTGGGAAATTCTATCCGATTCTAAAAACACACGTGACTCACTTAGACCCCCAATACTGTGTCTGCATTGGTTGACAATGCAACGTGCACGGTAATGTATATCGATACGCTTAAAGTCGATACACTTCCGCTGAGGATATAGCCTGGTCAAACTTGAACCAGAAATACTAACATACAATTTATCTTCAGGTGTTCAAAAACACAGCTTGCGGAATATAATCCAGATTCAAAGTTGCAATGCAAAACTCGGCGGAAGCGCATTATTAGTAAAACATCAAGCACCTGAATAGATGTAACCATTAATGTTTGTCTACGTGGTGCAGCCTGCTATCTACACCATTGAGACTATTGAACTGGCCGTCAGTGAGCTGGACCCACGCTTTGGACCCAATCATGCCGGTGTTTATTTTGCTGGACAAGGTCCGTCATAGATAACGTGGGCTAAATTGAATCTCGTGCACAAAAGATGGGTCCAATTGAAAATATAAAGGATTCCCGCTATGGCTATAGTTTATCCCAGTGCCGTATTTCTCGCTACTTCCGGTTTGGAAATGTTGTGGGTGCTATTTTCACGCTATCTTTGCAATGTTCATGACTGTACTATCAATATCAAGTTGACAATTTCTTGTTCGAATTGCATGTATGTCATCCTATCCGCTATTTCGCACATGGGTTTTGAACGTGAAAACACCCAAAACTGAACGCATATAATACGAGTACTTACAGCTAATTGGCTTATTCAAAAGACAGACGTTTTACCGGAAATCACATACAGTTGGATTGTAAATTTTATTCCTCTACCTTATACATAGTTTATGGAAGACCATTTGAATGGATTCATTGCCTATCAAAATGTACGTTTAGCCACAGAAAGCAGCAAAATGCGTACCATGGAAGCCGAAAATTCGGGAAATTTTTGTAAATCCAAGATGACCGCCATGGTGATTTATTTATTTTTGTATACATTGGTTTTGGGGTTCAGTACATCCTAAAGTTTTCCAAAGTGTATAGGTTTCTTAATCGCAAAAATTAACATAATGAACTGGGTGTCCTTTCACAAAGCTTTGTTATCCACTAACATACCATGGCGCTCTCTTTGAAGTGCATTAGCTATCGGCAAATAGTTCCAATAGGACCAATACAAGTGCTTTATTCTACCAGCTATTTATTAATAATTGTCTAAAAGACCATGGCAATATGCTAGTATTTTTAGATAATCATATTAAAAGATAATAATATTTTACGGGGATCAAAGAATACTATATATATGGCTAGAATGTGAGGCAGTAATACATATACTATATTTACATGTATAGACATTGCAGGCAACTATTTAAATTCATAGGAAGCAGTAGAATAATTACTAATTTTAACGCAGTAACACATTATAAGTTAAATACGTACTTGTAACATGTATACTATGAACATGATGATAAGTAGGCACTTTTTTCGTGTGTTCTTCAATAGGGTCCACACGGGTCAAAGGGCGAACCAGGCGAGAATGGTTTACGCGGATTTCCAGGGGTCGAAGGTTACCAAGGTCAGAAAGGTGGCAAAGGAGCTCAAGGGTTTTCAGGAACAGACGGACCTAAAGGAGATCAGGTAACGACAGGTGACGAGTAATATTCAGATAATTAATAAATTTGGTTAATAATAATGTGAAAGCATGATTAAAGCGCTACATTATTACCCTGGTCTGTGGATCAGTGTTCACTCAATTCTTTCTCAGCTCCCTGGGGAGTATATAACCCAAGCTGCGGTTCAAGGTACTACAAGGTTACCATTCACAAGGCCATCTCATCCCTCCGGGTACCAATAATCATATTGGAACCTTAGTTTCGTATCGGATTGCAATGAAATTGCATATCTAAAATTGACTTAATTTAATTTATTGTCAATGTGATCGTTTTCAATGTTAACATGATAATAATCGTATGACTTTTACAATATTTTACAGGGGAACAGAGGATTAACAGGTGTACCAGGCGCCGCAGGAGCACCGGTAAAATATAGAATTTTGAAATACTATCTAACAAAGTCTATTTAGATTATATATAATTATGCCATAGGAAGTGATTTCAAGCAATGGTTTCTATTGACATTTGTATATAACATACAATACCTACAAGTGTACATTGTATCATGTTTTAGGGACGGATGGGTGGGCCTGGCCCCATGGGTCACCCGGGCCCCATGGGAGACGTTGGCATGGCTGGGATGAAGGGGGACAAAGGAACAGCTGGGTTTGACGGAACCATTGGCCCACGGGGACAGAGAGTGAGTTCATTGTGATATTGTCATGAATATGTGTACGGCATGGTATAGGCGCAGTATTAATATGCGTTATTATTATTGCAATTATTATTATTACTATTATTATTATTATTATTATTAGTCACTAGAATGATGTCAGTGTGATATTATCTGGGTCAGGTCACCGTGATATTATCTGGGGCAGGTCATCGGGACATTATCTGGGTCAGGTTACCGGGACATTATCTGGGTCAGATCACAAGGACGTTATCTGGGGCAGGTCACCGGGACATTATCTGGGTCAGGTTACCGGGACATTATCTGGACAGGTCATCGCGACATTATATGGGTTAGATTACCGGGACGTTATCTGGGGCAGGTCACCTGGACATTATCTGGGTCAGGTCACCGGGACATTATTTGGGTTAGGTCACGGGGACATTATCTGGGGCAGGTCATCGGGATATTATCTAGACAGGCCATCGCGACATTAACTGGGTTAGATCATCGGGACATTTTCTCGGTCAGGTCATCGCGACATTATCTGCGTGTCGTCTTGACATATGAACATTAAACAAGTATTATATTATTTTCATGGAGCTACGTGTAACGCTAATCGACCAGTTTAAGTTAATACTACTTCTCATTATTAATTCCAATACATTCTCATAATAATTGATATGTTTAAAATGCAGAATTCTCTGTTTAGGGTCAAGTTGGTCTACCAGGAATGCCTGGGCGACATGGAAAAACGGTCAGTCGATTAAAATAAAATGTATATCCCCTCTGATTTGTCGTCTCACACTATATCTCATTGTGTCTAATTCACGTCTAATTCACGCACACACACACACACACACACACGAACACACACACACACACACACACACACACACACACAAACACGCACACACTCTCTCTCCCTCTCCATCTATAGCTCTATCTCCGCTTTCATCCACGTCTCTTGTCAGTGAGATTTACGAGACTAAATTAGGCCTACCTAGCCTTGATTTGGGTGTTTCTTCATTTCTACTACAGGGCGAGATAGGCCCAGCCGGAGAACAAGGAATACGTGGTCTACCTGGATGTGATGGTCTCAATGTGAGTACCTATCAATACCTATATATCTCGCGATAGAAATTACGGACCTATAAAAATAATATGAAAACAATGAGATTCTAATGGGACAATGTAGCTTGCGGAAAATGTAGCTTGTTGCCAAATATACATGTGTAGACAAATCAAATGTATATACTTTCAGGTAAAATACGTTTGACCATGAAATATGACAATAAACCGTACAGAAGAATATGGTCGCACATGTTAACAAAACAAGTATAAAAGGAGCTCTCTAATTGGTTAAGGATATGACCTTGCACACATTATTATTCATCCTGACCTAGTAGGAAAGAACGAAGCAAAGTTGAACTATTTGCAGTTTCATATGTCAATAGAAGGACTATCTAGGTACACTATCATATAGAGTATTCACGCGCAGACTTGAATGAAATCGTACATTTTACACTCTTAGTAATGTTACTATGACCTTCCAATAGTTAACATACACCACACACACACCTCCTGGTGTTCTGGTTTCAATACCTGCCCTGGTGCTATCGCATGTGTTCTGTGGTTCGTATATTGGTGCCAGGGTAGCAACAAGCTGCATTTCATATTTTATAGACGTCATATTCCTTGATAATGGGTCAAACTTGCCTCACGTGCAAATGTTTGTACCTTAACACATTAAGCGATATTACATTTAATAGTTATAGTACTGCTACTAGTGATGCTAATAATAATGATATATATAGTACAAGTATTAGTATTAGTATTATTAGTATTAGTAGTAGTAATAATAATAATAGTAATAATAATAGTAATAATAATAGTAATAGTAATAATAATAATGCTACGGATGTTGCGGGTTTCCTCCTACCCTAAACTGACAAGTCGTGATATTAGTGGGAAAATAATAAATTAAAAATATAAAATGTTAGTCACGTGGTGAGTAGAATACGTTGTGATTGGTCCTCCGTCAAACGCAAGCTCCTGCTCACCTAGAAGTCTATGTATGTAAACAAATATACTAACTGCCCAGAAAATGAATTGATATATCGATAATAAATCATTTGGAAGGGAACCAATTATTGTACTTTAAAAAAAAAAATGTTTATACAATATGAAGTTTGAGTCCCTTTAAACTGCAATGTTTTCGACACTTCTGGCTAAATGAGTAATACATGTTTTCAAAAATATATTCGTACTATTGTATGCACTATCAATGGATTATTACTTACACCAACTTATAGTCGTGTCAATTTAAATAGACCTCGTGTTTTTCTTTCATTTGATAAGATACACTGGTGTCGGAGTGCTTTATGCTTCCGTGAAACTGTGAATAGATACTGGTTACTAGTATATATCATTCCTCACCATATGCAATGGTGTTTCATCAGTGTTTTAAACATTTCCACTATCCACATTTCACTGTTGCTGTTTTCGTTTATACCTCGCGAAATCATTACCATATTACCCAGAATGCCTCTATATTTTGTATCCGAAATCGGTGTCGATCTAATTGAATATCTATATATTACATTGCAGTTTGTACTTTTTAACTTTTAATATATCATACCAAACGGGACGGGTGCAATATATTATCATAGAGCATATCATATATAGTAATATAGTAATATAATATATATATATATATATATATGCAGATTTTGTGTTTCTGATACGAAAAAAACCATACAAAATATGTAGAGTTGGCACTTGTTTTAATTAAGACAATAACATTGTAAGAACACAAAACAGCTCCTGCCCCATACAGACTCAAGTTGAAAAAAAATATGTGGCGTCATCTTAAGCAAGTGGCTTAGTTAGAAAGTGCCTCTGTTCTCCCAGCAGATAATGGGTACCCGGTACGATGAAATAGGCATATGAACGATAACCTTGTATAGCGCATAGATTATAAGGGACTGGATAGTCAAGTCCTGTGTTCTCGTTCTCTGTGTTGCGCCAAACGAGAACTGGAGTAGTCGGTTTCCGTTTGAACTTTGCTGCACTATGGCGATACACGACACTGATATGGATAAAGTATGTAATGCGTACACACTATTTTCTTCCCATAACATATCACAAATCTCTGGGGTGGAAGTGTAATTTGGTGGCCATTTTGGAAGATTCCCTGTACCCATATTTTCTTGTACTGGAGTGAAGAACATATCTGCATGCAAAGTTTCATGCTTTTAATACAAAGTGCATAATTTAGTCACGAAGCCACTGCACATTAGCAAATCATTAGTACGTAAATAATGTATGAACTCATGTGCCACGATGTATAATGAAACTTCAGGGGCGGTATCCTATAAACAGCTCAAGTTTTTATTTGACTTGTCAACAACAAAAACCTTAATTATCAACCTATTTTGAACAAGTTTCCTTTATTTGGATTAGTCTGAAGTTTTTCAAATCTATGTCTAAAACTTCAGACTAATCTAATAAAAAAAACTGAGTCAAAATGTGTGGCAATGTTAGTGTTTTGCTAACTTAAGTCTTAAGCCGTTTATAGGATACCGCCCCAGAGCAATTTCTATTCAGTAAACCTAATCGTATCAAAGTTACAGGTTTTACGATGTTAGAGAATGCTCCGCATTACATACATGTTTCAGCCAAAAATAAATACGTGTAAGATAGAATTAATGTAATATAATGAAAGTTTACAATGTACATGTATATAACATGCATTTATATGATTTTTTTAACTGTTGAAAAGATAGTTTCCTAAGGAAAACACTTCAGTGTACTGTGCTTAACATCTGAGCATAATCTCCATCAATAACAATAATACTCATATATGTCGCATGCTCTATAAATATATTACATATTACACATTGAGACATCTTCTTATGCATTAATATAGTAGCGGGGAGTGATTTCCTAGCAAGTTGAGATAGTTTTCCTCAATCCTGTCATCAGAGTACAGGGCCTTAGTTCGATGCCGAAATAAGTTCAAACTCTCCATGTTACCATAGAATTATAAATGCCAAGAAAATAACCTCTCGCGTGATGAATAAAGCAATACCACTTTCTACTATCTAAACGAAGGTGTGAGCGTCATTTTTATTACTTCCCTGAGACTTGGTTGTGCGCATGCGCGCACACCAAATGAACGCATTTTTTGGTGCTGAATTTAAACGCAAAAAGTTTCAAAAGTGTACGATCTCATCGACTAATGTTGCTTTTTTTTCAATGTTGGTGTGCAAACTAATCTCATCGAATATCGAATGCAAATCATCTAATGTGATTGCTACACCGATGTTTCATTGGTATAGGCCTGATTTAGACAATTAAAGGCATATACTCACATATAGTTGACACAACCGCTTTATACAGCTAGCTACTTCTTCCTCATGTTCCACTGCTTATCAATATATAAATATTGTTTACCTAGAGGAGAGTAGCTAGACTTACAATAGTAAACCACTAACTGAAAACGAAATCGGTCAAACGTATGCTGAACGATAAAACCTCGAGTTACTTCACCTTATTACATAACGCATAAGAAAATAAATAGTACCGAACATTATTCAAGTTTTACCAGAAGTTAATACTGGCTATCAAACAAAGTTACCTATCGGGCGAATTGTACATACCATAAAGCGATGAACTTATTACGTTAGCACTGCACGGTACCCCTGACTCACATCTAGGGGGAACCTCGAGCAAACAGACTACACGAGCTATAAATAGAACAATGATAACATCTGTTTCATTGGATAGATCTTTACGGCGTTTTCATTGGGGAAATGATCTAATTGGTTGGTGTTTTGCGCAGGGTTTCCCCTAGATGTGAGCCAGGGGTACTGTGCAGTGCTAACGTAACAGGTACCTCTGGGGTGAGAGGATGCTCTAAAAAACGAGCAATCAATGATTGTTAATTTTGTATGAATTATCACACGTTGTAATAAAGTAATACCGTGTTGTTCACTCCGGTTATGTTCTCCTGATTTAAGGGTGCGCTTTCCAATGAGCTACATTCCCCTCATTTAAGGAATGATGTCAGAAGCCACTTGCTTTATGGCCTGATGAAGGCAAGTGGGTTCACGTGAGCAAATTCCATAATGCTACTGTCAATATTCAACGACAACAAGACAAACTGTCTACAATAGCAAAATGTAACGTAATGGCGGTATGACGTATTATGTTTCTCATCAAGTTCACGATGTGAACACATGAAAGAAAATCTTCACATTCGGTTTATAAAAGTTCGGTACAGTGCCAACCTGGTACCCTGTGCCTTCTCTATATCGATATCGTGAGGGAACATAGTACCAGGTTGGGTACACACGGTACAAACTCACAATAATGCAGGTGAAGTGTCTGCTGGTATTTCTATACTCTGTTATACATGACATTGAGTCTAGAAACAACAGCAGACACTTCGTCTGCATTATTATGAGTGAGTAAGTGATACCGTGAGCCGGAACTGCCTCACGCACTGTAACGTGTGAAATTACATTTTCCTTCTAAACTTGATCAAAGCTACATGTTGAAGGTTTGCTGGCACGATACATGTAGAATACGTGGTCACGTCTCAACACTTCTACAGACTGGCCTGTAAATGTTCGTATGAACAGTTCTACTACCAACTTTTAATATTTCCATTTCGTTTCCGTTGTCGTACTTCTTACGGAAAACAAATGGCAAAGCACCGTGAAGTGTTTTACATTTATCTCTTTTGGTCTTCGCGCCCCTTTCGAATTTGTGGTTCCACCACAGCGTCACGCAAACGTCAAGTTTCCCGTAAAGCTTTGATAGCAGCTTAAGAGCATTGCAAGGTATCGGAGCCCAAGTGTGTTCGTACGGAATCATTCGAAGAGGATATATGTCAGACTTTTTAGTCCTCACTTGGTCCCTTAGCATCGTTGTCGTCCCCCACACATGCGTAGAATTTTCGGTGTAAAAGAACACGTCTAAGAAAGGCCATCTGAACTTATAATTAGTGGTTTTCGGAAGACCAGTCATGTGAAATTTCCAGCGTTCGTTTCCAACAGAAACTAACGTGAAGTTACGAATCCGCGACAAAACGTAGTGCAGCTTCTTCCAATCAGATGAGCGGACAGCCACGTCCATGTCGTCATCCCAGGGTATGAAGCCATGATGGCGGTAGGCGCCTAGCATAGACCCACCGCACAGGAAGTACGTCACATTGGCCCACTCACACGCCTTCATGAATACTTCTAACGTTGCCGTCATCTGTTGCCGTTCTTTGAGAGTCATCGTAGGTTTAAAGCTGGAGTTATATTTTCCTTCGGCCTGTCGATACATTTCGTACCATGATTCATTGACATGTCTATTTATCTTGTTCCAATCGACATGAATGGGTACTGTTTCGTTTTCCGATTCTTTATTGAAGGACTGGATGCTTTTTAAGTTGAACCTTTGCGTCTTGGCGTTTTGGTAAGCCAAATCAGGTTCAGCAAGTTGTTTCAAGATTTCCTTTTGTTTCTTTGTCATGCTGGGACGTATATTCACAGGTTGAATGATAACTTTCTCTATAGAAACCGCTGTTGATGTGGTCCTTATATTGGACTGGTGTAGTTGTGTATGGCCATACTTAGAATAAAAGACTCCAAATGGAATAACCAGCAAAACTAGCATGCATAACACAAACTTTCCGCCTTTTCTAGGTACCAGCGCCATTCCTATTGTATGGTTGTGGTGTCTTCCAATCAGAATACACCGTACAAATTACTTTAAGCTTTAGTACCTTCTTGCATGTCAAATCTCACTGATATTGATCTGTCATTGGCTGTCTGCTATTCAGCACGCATGCGTCTGTAAAAGGAATAAACCATAGATAGTTACAATACAGTACAGGTACATACACGTACAATGCTAATTTGTTGTGAAAAAAAAAGACACAGAAAATGAGAACGTGACTTATTTGAGCATGATTTCGTTATAAATACGGAGCTATACGGCATTTTTACAATAATGGGTTCCATCTACGTTCATTTGAGTGCTAAAATAAAGTTTCATTGAGGTACTCAA
>JAUTBQ010149467.1:0-14267 GCA_032361185.1 Lepetodrilus ovalis | reverse complement strand
GCAAATGTACTTTAATATGTTAGTAGGCCTATATATTGTTACTCGTTACTTCAATTGCCAGAAATATTGTTCGATCATGGTAACTTATAACGTGTTTTTCAATTTTTATATTGCCTCATTGTCAAGCTACTTGTGACAGACTGTGATTATGTCTGTTCTCCTCTTATCTTGTTAGTTCTCAACTTATAATGAATTGAAGTTTACGATGATTTGCTTGGTGAATCGGCGTTTAGGAGTACATCTGAATGATGCCTGGAAAATGAAAATATAGAGGAATATCCATATGTTTGTATGGTTAACAACTACCTTCTCAAATATCGTCATCATGATAGTTTTCTGAGTAATTGGTAACTCCTCTACTAGTTAGTGTTTCTTCAATGATTTTCCTATTTAAATTTCAATTGAAGTGTACTGAATTCAATTAGCAGAGATGCATGAGATTATTGATTACACTGTCCACTTTAAAGATGTTTAACAATGGGATTTCTGTTTGGCATATGACAATTCTATGTTACACTGGTGGTGTCTGTTCGCTATTCCCTGCAGTATTTTGTTTCTATGCAAGTCATTATTTGCAATTAGATTAAGCCAAAACGGTACATTTTTTTTGTCATAGAACATTCTGGTTCGAATAACCAACTAGTTTAGATTTAGAAAATTGCTCTATCTCCAAACTGGTTTTGTACATTTTAGGGAAAACATAGCATACACTAACTACCCATTGTCTATTGCCACATCAACTTTCATAAGTGTACGACTCTTTTTTTCTTCACAATACACAGTCAAATATTCAAAGTCACTTTTCTCCGAAAACACTTTTGTGGAGATAGAAAAACTGGTTATCAGGTGACGAACATATAAAGTTGCAACTACCCGGTAGTACTTAATTTTGCTTTTTATTTATCCAGTTATGTCTATAGTTTAAGAAAATAGCATCTAGAAGATAATCAGTATTCAATATAACTTATATTTGAATTACATCATCATTTAGTGTTTGGCAACCTGATCGTGACGGACATGATATATGAAAGTCAATCATTGACAGCTTGGATACTATTGTTTTGATATATTTTAAAGGCATAATATTACATATACTAGTTCTTACCTACAACTACAAAGTGCATTCACTTGACATACATATGAGCATGCTTGTAATTCCCATTTTTTTTCTACCGTTGTACGGTAGGTAAAATTCAATTTAAACAAACTGATTTTGCTGTTTATATAGCAACCTGAACAATCTTAGTTGTTTGTCCTTCTTTATATTAACGAAAGGGAACATAACTCTCCAATGAGTAAGACGAAATAACTACGATTGCTTCATATATCATGAATACTAGTGATGTTCCGATTATCGATTATAACAGATGATTAGTTGGTTACCCTTTAGCGATGTGACAACCGATTACGAGTTGTTACAACCGATTACGAGTTGTTACAACCGATTAATCGTTCAAACGAGGTCTTGTGCTATTAAATAAATAAATACTATTCATGCTTTTGGAAAATATGAACATTATTAATAATCATGGATGTTTAAAAGGGTAGAAAAAAATTGGGAATTATATGTATATCTTACTATGGTGTATCCTAACAAAGTCCACGAAATTTTGCTAAGCGACCAAACTATTACAGTAGACACTGATAATCCGTTTCACGATCCAGTTTCCTGCTATTATTTAGGCATATCATGTTTTATTCAACAGGCGTGCCATTTACTTATTCATTCACTTTGTTTCTTCATTAGTTGTACTGACCATACAAAGAAATAACCTACACAAGCGAACATCTGTCAATGACAATGTAATGCTATTACACAAAAACAGTTCCACACTTCTTAATAAACTATGTATCGAGATATGTATCGTACTGTGAGTCTATAATATCTGTTCGAAATGTCCACCCCCTTAGAAAATATACTATTGAACATAACATATTCGAAATAATACTTTGACGGGTTATTGGTTTTTTTTTTTTTTTCACATGTGGAAATATCAGGTATTTTGTGAATCATAATCCAATTTGATTTATAAGACATATGGAGATGCATGTATACTGACAGGATATACCTTGTTTGTTGTTGTCACTGTCATCTGATGAGTTGGTTCTGTAGTCCTCATGGGTCACCATACATTGGAATACTTTAGGGACCGGCACGTACGAGCCACTGGAACTGTCAGTATCACTCGACTCATCCATGATGAACCTGATCTCCTCCCTGTGCCAAATCATATGATTTTTTTGCCCACGTATGAAAAGGCATTCGATCAGTCTGTTTTTCTCTCGTCACGAAGAAAGAATCAGGTCCTTTCTTATCATAAAACACAATACCACTGACTTGTCCAATAGCAACTTCTATAACATGTCTGGGTGTATCGAAAACTTTGTGAAATGCAACACAGATTATATCTGTTGGTGCTACATCATTTATGGCGCCACTTGTATTTAGAACGGACACATTTTCTTTTATTTTGCTATAAATGTTCTGTCGTATTTCGTCCTCAGCGAATGGCAAGTCCAATCCAGCTATATCTACTGTTATGTTTCTATACTCTGTGTTTGCCAAGTTTTTGTCTTCTGGATGATGCTGATAACTTCCGTATGAATGTATCTCGTTGACTCCTACAAAATATGATCCACCACCTTTGACTTTTGTCATCGCAGTCAGGTTGTCCCTGAGTTTCAGATCATTCCACAGATGATTTACAAACGACGACACGTTTTCTTTTACTTTGTCAATATCCTTAGTTTTGAAAGCTTTCAGCTGAGTGTGTCTGTCCTCAAAGCGGGTTTCGAGATTCCCAATGCCACGTACCTTAGGCTCACTGTCTGCACCGGTCTTATTCCTTAACACAGTTAGCACAGTATCAGGTGTTATGTCCGTCAACTCATGGTCCGTACTTTGCTTGCTGTTGTAATTAATTGTGCATACCGCATTTGACTTGGCGACATATATCTTCAAATGAGTGTCTGATATCCTATTTCGTTGATATATGTCTGTAAAGAATATGCCATTCCCAATAATTCCATTTAATGCCTTTCCAATAATGTCATCGAAGTGGCCAATATACTCATCTTTACTTTCCAGTCCAATGAAATGAACTAAAATGTACCCGCCATTCGTGTTTTGCAGCGCAGACGCAATTGTTTTAAAGTCATACAGCGTCTCTCTCTTGGTTCTCACATACTTGTTATCATTAACGATTTCTCTTTTCTTGCTTTTGTTAGTTTTCGATTTATTTTCCCCTTTATCGGTTTCGCGAAACAAGCCAAAGGTAGCTACATTTAAATGTATGAGAAATACATTGGGTTCTTGGAGTTCGCTCCGTAAACTTGTACATTCAAAACATCGTTCACTCATAGTATTGCTCGCTATAAAACGTCGACATGGATCACCGCATCATGGTTTCCTGGAATGAACCACAGTGACTGTATTAATATAGATATCCTGGCAATTGCAATGCTACAATGCTACATGAAATATATGCATACCACCCCGTCCGCTGTCCTCCCGCCTAGCCAGTAACCTCACCAAGTCAATCTACATCAATGGATATCATCATACTAGTCCAGTCGTCCTAGCTCAAAATAGGGGCCTAATGTTTGTGTTACACTCGGCAGAGCCTCGTGTAATACAAACATTAATGAAAGATAATAATATAGGCGATATCCTCATACACTCGTAAAATACTCAACAAAATTAAGGGCTTTTTTTATTTATGAATTTAGCTTTGTATTATTTTTCCAATGAAGCATTTAAAAATGTCTACAATGAATCAATTGGTGCTTTTCGTCACAACTGGAATATTTCACTGCTGCATGTAATTTTCATGAAGCATTGGAAGAATGGCACAAGATTACTCAAATCGAGTTTTGAAATTTATTTGGTGGCCTTTGATATATTTTGTTGAGTATATGATGGAGATTTTGATTATCTCCTCTTTTCGTGAAGATACTTTATCGTAATGTGTAAGTTATTTTCTTGCATGAGAGAATGGTTTGATGATTGGAAATATCCCATTTATCATTTTTTAGTTTGAAATATCCGAACATCTAGTAACTCCCGTCTCCTCTTGTCCTGCAACTTCCACCAGTGTTCATTCTAGCTCATAACTGTTGGTGGCCCTCTTGGCCTGTTGTGGCCTGTTGTGGCCCTCTTGGCCTGTTGTGGCCTGTTGTGGCCTCTTGGCCTGTTGTGGCCTGTTGTGGCCCTCTTGGCCTGTTTTGGCCTGTTGTGGCCTCTTGGCCTGTTGTGGCCCCCCCAAAATGGGGCAATTTATTTAAAAAGGTTGTTGCAACATTTCAAGGTTTTATGTAATATTTTATTGAAAATTGAGAAAGTTTGAGAGGTATAGTCTAGTTTGCTAACAATCCCATTAAACTGACATTTAAACCAACAACGTAATGGGGTGTCTGAGAAAGATAATGCAGTTGTTGTTGTCTGAAAACATGATTTTGAATAATTCAGAAATGTGTTCATTCAATTTGTATGTGTTGCTATAGTCTGTAATGATTTTGTATGCAAACTCCTGTAGTGTGTCAGCCACAGTCAGAGCAATGGTAGAATCCCCAGTTACTGGTGTTGGTTTATTCTCACATGATGCCCCTTTCTGTCGATGACAATAATTGATCTTGCATCAAACTATTTAGTGGACTTGTTACCAATACTATTTGTGGTCCTTTCCCTCTACTTGACAACCATGGTAGTAATTGAAAGATGATGCCAGATTGAATTCCAGATTATATTGTTCTGTATTACGTAGCTGTTTATCAAACGGATCTTGCAGCACTTTGGGGTATACTTCTTGCACTTGTTTTGGAGCATATGCGTCGCTGTAAGTTGCCACAAGTGACAAGATCACCGGCTTGGGCGGTCCTGAGCTTAGTTTTTCCATAAATATTTCCAACCTGGCTGCAGTGGGAGCTGGAACATGTAATGGTTCGCCGTGCAGGTTTTCCCATGGCGATTGCTTAGTCCAACTTCTTTTTTTTGAACTAATGTAAAGTCCATCTCGCCTACTGGTTTGTAGTCGATGCTCTCAACCCTCTCCCTGCTGGATTATGCACATACACTGCCGTTTTGGGTATCTCTGGTGGCCTTTGGCAGGGAGAGGGTTAAGAGGGCAAGAATACAATGATTTAGGCCAATCCTCTCAATTTGGAATTAAATGAATATATTGTGTTAAGCATAGCATATACAAAGCATGTGTAGTAGGAAATTTAACAGATTTATTTTTAAAAACGGCAAATTAGTAACGCGAGTAGACCCCTGCCAAATTAGACACACAAACTGCCCTGAGTTCTGGTTCTTGTTGGTTGGGTACCGCAAGCTTTTATTCCATATATCTGTCTAACAACGGCATAGATTCAAACTCTTGCACAGGCTTTCTTTTGCCTGATTACATAAAAAAGATAGCTCTATGTGTGTTAAAACTTACATTAACAAAGATGATTTGATCAGATGTTGATGATCCGACTACGAAACGTGAGCTAATAACTGCGATTTTGCTTATTTATCTAGCCCAATGGCATACATTGTGCAATGTTCAGTTAGTGGTATGCAGGTGAAGATTTTATCTGCAAACATGTTAAATAGAACTGAATTTACGCAGACAACAATATCGTGGGAGTGAGTTCCATTTTTGAACTATCTATGGTGCTCTAGTAATGCCATCTTTCATATGGATGTACACGCTAGCCGAACGATGTAGACTCTCATACGTTGCAGCTTTTCATTGGTAATTATTGTGCCGAAAGTCGCGGGGCACCCAGTGATCATGGGGATCATGGGGAGATAAGCAAGGAATATTTTTATTTCCTCGATTGAGCACTTCTTATTCGTGAACTTTAATTAAATAAATAAAATACAAATAACTGAAAAAGCATGTAAAATTGTACAGGAGGGAATGATGAAAACTATTTTTAGAAAGCAAAATATGTTGAAAAAAAGAGACATTTAATTCATTGTGTTCTTGCCCTTTAATATTCAGGGATTGTAGAAAAATCATAAATAAATTAGCAAATAGGGAGTGAAATACATATTTGAAGGTAAAGGTATAGGTAGTCACTTTACAAAGTGCTGTATCCAGGCACCTACGGCATGATCTAAGCGCTTACGATAGCACTTACACCTACAAAAAAATATATGAAATATATACAAGGAAAGCTCCCTTTTGAAGGTTCTAGTTTGGCAAGGTTGACTGGCCATGTGTCAATGGGTACATACCTGTACACACATTGTATCACATTAATCACTCATTTCTAAAGCAACAGTTTTCAAACTTCCTAGACTACACAACCGCCCACTTTTCATAATTTGGGTGTTTTTCTATATCACGTTTTCCACTTAGGATGGGCTAGGATCTTGGATAATGGATAAATATATTTATAAAAAGGGTGGTATCTCTTGCCATTCCATCTGTGAAATTTGCATCGAGCTTCGTATCATTAGTATTGTGTGGGAGAACTTTTGACTCCATTCACCTTAAGAAATGCGGTCTGTATATCCCATAGCGCAATGGTGCGCCTTGTTAGTAGGACGGAACGCTGCGACAACTCACCCATGCACGTTCTCATGCAATTATTTCTACCTCAGAAACTCTCTAAAAACCGACCTTTCTTGAACCCAGTGACACTATAACAATATTCAGAACTGGCCTCGTTGAAACTCCTTTCGCAACATTTCCCATGCGCTATTGAGGTATGGAAGGATGTAAAGGACATCACCTAACCTCTAAATGCCGACTGGACCCAGCTAAACCACTGGTTTGGCTACAACCCGTACTTTTATCTCGACAACTCTCCATGAAAGCCTACACTGTGGAACCCATAATAATAGGAATCGCAATCTGATCAAGGGAGATAATTTGCCACTAGGTGCATACATTACCTGGGGAACTGATCGACTAATTGGGTAGCTAGACCACTGTACACCTGTGTGAAGTCAGGTGAATACAGTGTTCACCTGTTTGCCAATCACACTGGGCTTATAGCGCTCTACATTGTAATTTCATGCTATTAAAATTATTTGGGATCAGTCGAAGCGTAAGGGGGGAATTTCTGCGTTTTGAAAACCATTCAGCTCAAACAGATTGCAAAACTTTGTCCACAACATCAAGTGGTTTGCTTCAGTTACAAAACCAATGTAGGACATATCGTTGCAAACTTCACTCAGAATACCCAAAGCTCCAGATCAACATTTTGAGTTACTTGCCCACCTGGCTAATCAGGGCATGTTGCTTAGGCATCAAATGTCCTATATGTTTAAAAAAATAGGTTGCCCATAGATACGCCGGGCATACGTTAGTCTAGGGCCCTGATACCAGTTACCAGACCAATGTAGGACAAATTTCAATAACTTCAGTGAAGTTACCAGTTACCATAGGAATGTCAGAGATATTTTTGGCAAACTTCACTCTGGACACCAGTTACCAGATCAGTGTAGAACAAATCTAGGTTACCAGTTACCATAGCAAAGTGGGACACATTTCCACAAAGTTCATTGTGGACAGCAGTTACCATAGCAAAGTGGGACACAGTTTTTCGCGAACATTTTTTTTTTCCAAGCAACAAAAAACACAAAACCTCATGGGTGGACAGAAACCGTCTGTTTTGACATACAAAAGTAGCAAATAACGATTTTCGTTTCCTTTGTGGCGAATAGGGTCTCCTTGACTTCTGACAATCCAGGAAGATTTCTGAGACCTGGTGGGGAGTCCCCTTGCCATTCAGAGTCGACGCAGAGATGTAGAGCCGGCCATTATAACAGGGGGCCCCCAGCAGCCGACGTTTCATTATGTGCTGTTAGTCTATAAGCACGTGACAACAAGTCGCCATTGTGGGAGGAAGCCATAGCAATACGATCAGCTCTTTGACTGTTCTCTCAGTCCTATTGAAAACATCTCCAATTTTGAATCATTACTTTGGGTCACTGGTTTCCCCAAATTCAATGTAAAGACCACCGTTTCCTTTGAATATCTTCTCTTATATCTCGGCAAACGAGGACATTACGGTGTGCGAGCGTGGGGAACAATTCCCCTTCAATACTTTATCCGGCTTTACCTTATTATTAAAATATTAATCTTCGTACGAGTAATAGTCAAGAAATGTATAACAACGTGATATATGTGAAAACCAAATATTTATGCAGTCAACCAAAATATGAAGTCATTCAAAACTGCTTCTGACACGTTAAGTCATGTTTATATATTTCTAAAAGCCTCAAAACTCAGAAAGATTAATTCAATGCAATCAGGTCGGCATTACCTATCTGAGGCTTTTCTACAAATCATACAATTCAATGCCATAATTGTGGAACAAAAAATAGTTGGAATCCATATAACAAAACAACCAATAGTACAAATAAGGTCTGAAAATTAGTTCTCAGTATTTACGCCAAATAAGGGCTTACATTTTCAAATAGCAATAAAATAAAAACAAACAATTACCGGTATATTATTTCTATAATCAATTATTCACATTACATGTAATACGCAATTAAATTTTCAAAATTCCGGTAAAATTGATTTAATTACGAAGCTTGGGAGATGAAATTTCTTCAATTTCATGACAGATCTCTGTGAAGTAGAACTCAGGACCATGGATTTCCGCGAGGCATGTTCAAGATGGGAGATCAGACATTAACCTGGATGATTGTATAACAAGTACCTAGGATTTACAGCCTGTGCACAACACATAAAGCTGATCCTGGTGGGGGGACACATAAAGCTGATCCTGGTGGGGGGACACAAAGAGAGGTCTCAGCAGTAAAATCACGGCGCTACCCGTGGGGGCTTTCAACTCCTCTCTATGCTCCTCTTAAACTTCAGACTGGAGAAGAGTACAAAACTCCAGCGAGGGTAAACACAGAGAAACCAGGTCAGTTTATGGCCGATTTATGGCCAATTTAATTCACTATTTGGAGAGAAAAAATCTGACACAAACTTCTGATCAGAATAACCCCACAAAACTGGCGATGTTATGTAATAATGTAGTCAGGCTTGGCAGCAAACAGCTGTGATCTCTTTAAATGAGTCCAGGGTCCTGTAAATGAGTCCATGACCCCAACCCACGGCCAGGGCAAACATATGAACTCCTGGACAAATGAATCGGTGGATTTCCATGGATACTCGGATTTCCACGGATACTCGGAAAATTGCAGTATCTGTTATTACAGTAATGTTGCCAGACAGGTAATGAATACAATTCTTACAAAACAAAAACATTGGGAGAAAACTTTAATGCAATGAAATATATTAATGTAACTTAGACACATACTGCTTGGTTCTATAAAAAATAATAATACAGAAGTACATAGCACAAGTGCAATATTCCTAGATACTTTAGATAATATTTTCAAAGATTCTTTGAATTGAATTAGTGCTTATGTCACACCAGCAGAACTAGTTCATCCATACGCGACTACCCTGAGAAGGAAACAGAACAGAATGAAGAATCTCACGTCATATGGTGTCACGGTTTCTTTACTATCTTGAATATTGCCAATGTTTCTACTCAAATTAAATCAATACAATGCGTACAAACACTAAACCTTACCAAATTACCATTGCCATGCCAACGTAAGACACTACAATACCAAACTAGGGAGGGCTTCACCTTACTAACTTAGGATGTTACCATACAAACACATAGGACATTCTATTTAAAATTTGTATTCGAATTTGATGTGCACGTTCGCGAAGAACACATGCTGCATGATGTCACTCTGACCTCACACAGCTCACTCAACAGCAGTACGCCTGTGTGATGTTTTTGCTCACTAAACGCCGATCTTTCCATTTACGCACAAGCTGTACATGCTTACAAAATGGCAATATTTGATAAAATCTGGGAGAAAACAGAAGCTTCTACCAAGAAAAACACACCAAAGTTGTTTTAGACATCAAGCCTTCATGATTAGGCAGATACATGACATAATGATTTACTGTGAGCATGTGTGTTTCCTGTTGTGTTTCTGTGACATACTTTCAAGTCAAAAACATGGTTGTCTTGGTCTTAGATGCTTATAAAGGAGTCTTAAAGTTTCCAACCTCACAGCTTATGAACCAACGATTAAACTCATCCAACCAAGACATTCATATCTCGTAATTGAAATACAATCAATCCTATGTAAAGTTCCTTGCATAACAAAATACATACTATCTGCCTAACAAGAATGATAAATTATCTCAATAATTAATCTTGAAACATTTGAAATATTATTTCAAACTCACGTGAATAATCTATTCTAAGTTCTCTACTAAACCAATCCTAATTTCATTAGAATAACTAATTCTAAACCATCTCCATGATTATCTGAAAGAAATTAAACAACCTATCTAAAATCAAATATCTAGTCACTTTCCATAACCAATAATAAACCATCTGTATAGTAAACTGTTACAACCATCAGCACAACCAGTTCTAATCACTTTGTATGACCAGGTTCTAATCCAAAACAACCAATCCCAAAACCTTACATACAGACGCCATTTTCCAAAATACACTGCACCAAAGTTGATGATTCTCAGGGGCAAACTAGAAAAGATTCCCTTCAAGTCATCGCCAGATGATTTTCACATCACCAGCAGAAACACGATACAAAAAAATGTTTGTTGCCAGATTACCATGCTCATTTTTTTCTCGTTTTCCGAACATGTTTTGCCGTTTTTCTTTCCTCCAGGGGAGCTACTCTTCACGCACTTCGCTCTGCTACACACGGGGACACAACACGGAAAACATCCCTTGCATCTTCGCCATTACGTAATGTTTAGCACTTTTTTAAAAACCCAACAATTTGCGCAAAACTGATACAAACATAAATAAAAGACGCGCAGTTCTTCCCACTTGAAAAAAAATATATAGTGAAAAAAAAATAGAACGAAAAAGAGTTTAAAATAATTCTCGTTTCTCACACCCAAATATTTATTAAAGGTACATATCCAACAGAAGATGTTGGAGAGATTTCTCTGCCATATGTTGAGATGGTGATACCTTTGGCAATAGTCTTTTCCAAAGTAGATAAACAATTTATTTACCATAGGTAAGTCATCAAGGAAGAGTTCAGGTTAAACATGCCAGTACACGATATAAAGCAATTCCACATAAATGTGTTACAATCATCACATAAACGTGTTACAATCATGTGTTACAATCATCAACAGATAAGTTTAAATAGGCCACGTCAAAGGTTTCTTAGATTTCCGGCTTTTGCAAGTGTCACCGTGAGAAGTTTCACCTTTAATTATATCACACAAACAAGATGGCATATTTAATAAGTATATTCCTTCTCTAAATGATCTTTCACAGTTGCTATTTCTCCACCCAGCATTTTGATTGGTCATTGAGAAAGCTTTCATTGTTCTAATTGGCTCAAAGATCCCGCCCTCTGACCTCTGTCTCCCATTGGCTCCAGTAGTCTAGGGGAACTCCCAAACAAGCCATTGGCCTGTGACCTCGTAGATGACCTCTGACCCTGACTATCATGTGACTAAGTAGCTGGTCACAGACAAGAGAAGGTGGTAACCAGTGGCAACCTGATATGACAATGGAGACGGAACCGGCCAACAGTATACCTCGGATCTTGAGATACCCAGCGATACTCGACAGGAGTGACAGATTAAAATATCCAACATGAACAGTCTTCACATTTCTTCTGCATTGTTTTCACGGGTTAATTTACACCAACCCCTTTACACCAACCCCCGTCCCAGAAAGAACACAAGTGTTGGTAATGATACTTTAATGTACAGCTAACAAAAGTAGGTTAAAGTTTGCAGTTGCCATTTTGTGTAATAATAAATGAATCATAGAAATGCTTATATATTCTTATAGTTCCAAATAAGATCTATTAATAAATTACTTGCATTAGTATTAGTAACTTTTCTCCCTATAAAATAATAAATATATATTCTTTTAAAATCCAAAAACATACAGAAGGCATCAGCAAGAAAAGTTGCATTGTATTTGTTCGACTAGGATATGTTACTCGTTACCACAGGACAGAGGAATATGGTAGATCCAAAACAAATCCTAAATTTCTCTGCAAATTAAAATAATGGGAAGATCTACTCTTACATTTTGATATCATACACACTAAACCTTCTTGACGTCTGATGCAATGTCTGAATACACTGTAGATCAAACTAACGACTTCCTATTTCCAGATTAATTGACAAATCCACCAGGATCCGCGGCAACACTGAATCTATTTACTTATCTAAACAGGATGTGTTTATTTGTCGTCAGGACACAAAACGGAAATAATTAATTTGAATTTATACATATATCCACGTGCATGTAAATGTATGTATGTCTGGCGATGATCATAATAATGGCAGGATGATATACGACTCACGCCATCAGAATCCCGTTCAACAATGGAGATGGCCCGATTCGTATCGTTTATCAGTGATACGCTGTTATTATAGGATTGTGCTGAAGGTTGTGATAAAGGTTGTGCTGAAAGGTTGTGCTAAAGCATCCTGGAAAGATCCAAATCATGTCAGTTTAACTCCATAATCAAGTGGTAAATGTTACCTCATTAATATTGATAAATAAACAGCCGGGAGATCAGATGTCTGTGTCAATGTGCAGAGAACAGTTGTCTAGAGTCGACAGTGACAGCGTGTATAAATCACAGACACCAGATGAAAAAACTGAGGCAATTTTGACATGTGTCATCAAAACCAATTCCCCATAAACGCTAAATCTAAACCACAAACACTAAATCTAAACCACAAACACTAAGTCTAAACCATTGGCTTATCACAGAAACCAACATCAAAGTCAAAGTAGAATTTCCGGAAATGATAATTTAAAACTTCATCGTGAATATCTTTAAAAATGTCAAAAAATTCTAAATCAACAGTTAAATGTTTCGCCAATAAACGGAGCACAGCTGCTTCCTATTCCGTAAATTATTATCCTTGGTGATAGGTTTGCAATGTTCATGGTTTAGTTGGAGACATTTTCTCTCTGCACTTGTAACCCCTTATTTGTTTGAAAACCCAAAAAATACATAAAACATTATCAAAAGATATTAATGTGAAATAGTACTTTTATTCAGCATATTGAACATGTGTTTGTAATAATAACCTGCTTGATGTGAACCGCCAGGGATTGACGAGACAATCTTAGACAGGAAACCAAAGGCAATATTTAGACTTGTCCTAAAGCCACAGTGTGTTACATAAGACTTGTCCTAAAGCCACAGTGTTATATAAGACTTGTCCTAAAGCCATAGTGTTATATAAGCAGGGGTTAATAACTAGCACTAGTCCTGTAGCCAAAGCCAAATTGCCCAATGCTAAAGGTATCCTAAGGACTAGTAGAAATTTAGTATTCATTAGACTTTTACTATATGTTAGCATTAACTGCTGCATGGACCCCAACTTCAGCGTTATATCGAGGGGACACTGTACCATAATTACTACTGTTGGTGAAGAATAATTGTGAACAAATTATTATATTACTAAGTAAATGATAAGTATTAGATATTAATTTGTGCGAATAATGATTAGCACCTTGATACAAAAACCCTAATTGATGCATAGATGTATATAACTAAATATCTAGCATATAACAAGAGAACAAATAATCTACATCTTCAAAAAGGATATGTTAGATTGTGTTAGTTAAGTTAGTTAGTCACCATAGTTAGTTAGTTAGTTAGATAGATAGTGTTAGCTAAGTTAGTTAGTTAGATAGATAGATAGATAGATAGATAGATAGATAGATAGATAGATAGATAGATAGATAGATAGATAATCTGGGGAGATGTATTTACATGATAAAGGTACAGTAAAGGCACGAGTGTAAAGGTCCTCACATACCAGAGACGAGTGACTTTTCGCCGCTTCAATCAGCAGTGACAACAAAAGATTTCTATTGAAATTTATCACTGCGAATTTCGCTTTTGGTGTGCAAGCATATAAATGAATGATAAGGTTCTATCTCAGAACATAAATCGCCAAGCTTGTCGCTGTGAAATTCGCCTCTGGTGTGCAAGGATCTTTAGTATTATATGACATGATCATAGAAGTAGGATAAACATAGAACTGACTGTGTGATATATTTTAATAAACTATTTAGCAGTTGGGGTGCAATTTGATATACATTATTTCATAAACATGTTTGTCTCAACTTGAAGACCTTTAACGTAAATAGAACAATGTCTTGAAGATAACATGTCATTTAAAGGCATACAATCACGGTTGATTGACCTAGATAATGACCAAACGAATTTCAGTCTGAGACTATTTACGTTT
>JAUTBQ010149456.1:0-14273 GCA_032361185.1 Lepetodrilus ovalis | reverse complement strand
AAGAGTAGGTTTTAAAGCAACTATTTTTTCTAATGAAACTGAAAAGTACCCACCAACTTGTGCTTTGCTTTGTGCCTCTTTGGGGTAGGTGGCATAGGTTGTATTTCCAACTATGCTATCTTTTTTACCCAAAGCAAAAAGTATCTCATTTATCGAAGGAGCAAGGGCTATGATTCTTTGAGAGTCTGCAAAAAGTACGGTGGAAAATAGTAAAATAGATAGTTTAAATTTCAAATTTGTCCTTTAGTATACTCACATGGTTTCTAAAAAAAGTATGTAAGTAAGTTCCATAAACTTTATCTTTTGACATACTCATGACATCATATTCAACTGGATAACTATGATGAAAACAGTGACCTTTAACTCCATCAACTTCATAATACCCAAGTCTGGTAAATCTTTTACTCATCATAAACTCTATATCCAAAATCCCACTCATCTTTTTATCTTCTATACTTTTTCCAAGATAGATAAAACCAGCACACTCTCCATAGATAGGTTTATTTTTGGCATGAGAGATTAGTGAGTTTTTAAAATTTGTAGAATTTTTTAAAGAGTCATAAGCTTTGTCTGTTTCTACATACCCACCACAGATATATACTACATCAGCATCGACTATCTCATCTTTTGAAGGATTTACGATAGTAACTTTGTCAAATACCTCTTTAAAAAACTCCAAATTGTCATGATAGAGAAATGAAAAGTTTTTATCATGTACCACAGCTAAGGTTTTACTACTTTTTGGAATACTTTCAAATGGATATAAACTATCTTCAACCTCACTAAACGAGAGCTTTTCTAACTCTTTTAAATCTATATTTTTTAAAACATCTTTAGAAATACTCTCAATCTTTTTAAAGTTTTCATCTGATAAATCTAGTCCAAGATGTATCGAATCAAGACTTTTTAGATTTTTTGGTATCCAGCCTAAAATTTTTATATCTTTGTGGTCTTCTTCTATCTGTTTTTTTATAAGTTCAAAGTGACGATTGGAAGAGAGTTTGTTAAATATCACCGCTTTTATAGTGTTATCCTCTCGATAAGTTTTTAAACCTTTTAAAACTGCCGATATCGTGATATATGTCGCACTTCCATCTAGTAACAATATAGTTGGTATATTTAAAAGGCTACTCACATCATAAGCCGAAGAGCCTTTATCTAAACCATCATAAAAGCCCATCACACCCTCTAGTATAGCCATGTTCTTATCAGCATACTTGCTAAATATCCACTTTACCTGTTCTTTGTTCATCATAAAAGTATCTAGGTTCAAACAAGGAGTTGAAGTAACCTTTTGATGAAACAACGGATCTATAAAATCAGGACCGATTTTAAATGCCCTGACAGAGTCTCTAAAGTGATATAGCAAAGCTGTAGTCAAAACAGTTTTTCCCTGATTTGAAGCTATAGCTGAGATTGTGATGGCTTTTTTCACTATTTTATCTTATATCTAAAACCAAGATAGTATGCTCTTTGACTCGTTGCATATCCTGTTATAGTTTCATACTCTTTATCTAAAACATTGTCAACTTTTGCATACACATTTAACTCTGGTGTAACATCATAATCAGCTATCATATCTACAACCGTATACGCATCATAATCAACTTTTGGGTTTTTGTCGTATTTTGATTTTTTTCTTCCTCCAACATAACCGACTGTTGCACCAACATGGCTGTTTTCAAGAGCATAATAATCAAGAGATAAGTTTGCACTATTTTTAGCTCTTCTTGGTAACTCTTTACCTTTTTTATCTTCTGTTTTTAGGTAAGTATAGTTTAGATTATAAGCTAAATTAGCAACTTCTAACTCACCACTATATGTAAGTTCAACACCTTTTAGAGTACTTTTTCCAGCTACATTAAAGTAAGAACCAGCAAATGTTTTAAAATCCGTTGTAACATACTCAATCATATCATCTATCTCGTTGTGAAAGTAAGTAATTCCGATGTTTTTAAATGAAGCTGTTATATCAAAACTTTTTGTCTCTTCTGGATTTAAGGTTTTGTTACCAGCATAGCTATAAAGCTGAAAAAGAGATGGAACATTATAAGCCGTACCATAGTTTGTTGAAAACCATAAATCTTCAACTTTTTGAGGAGATATCTTAGCACCCACTTTATAAGTAATTTTGTTTTTAAAGTCATCAAACTTATCGTATCTTAGAGCTTGTGAAAAGATAATATTTCCAAAACCTAAGTCTGTAAACTTATTTGAGTTAGTCAAAAATATACCCTGATTTGCATACACTTTATCTATCTTGTTTTTATGTCTAAACTTTTTACAATCAAAACCTATAGAAAAATCAGCATCTTTTGTATAAGAGAGAGAGCTATTTAACCCAAACTCTCTAACTGTTCCATCAAACTTACTCTCTCTAGCACCACTTTTTGAAACTCTTGAAAAGTCTGATTGGTTGTAGTAGAGTTTACTTTTGTTTTTTCCCTCTGTGTTTGTGTAGCTGATACCATAAAACTTCTGTTTTGCAGATGAGTTTGAGAGTGGGTCATTTGCAGCTTTATCAGCATCTTTGTTATACCCATCAAAGTCACTATCAGAATCGATATAGTTAAAAAATGTCTCAATTTTGTCATTTGGAGTTACATTGTAGCCAAGTTTTATATCTGCTGAATTATTTTCATATTGGTCATCTTCAAAATCAGCTTTATCTTTTCCTAATGGAACTTTTGTTGTAAAACCATCAGTTGAAAGTCTTTGTGCATTTAAAGATATATCAAATTTGTCTTGTTTATAGTATGTATCAAATCCAAAAGTTTGAGTATTAAAACTTCCATACTCACCATGTACTGAAGCAGATAAACCATCTTTAGTTGCTTTTTTTGTGATGATATTTATAACACCAGCACTTGCATCTGCTCCCCAAACTCCTGATTGAGCTCCTTTTACTATCTCTATACGATCTATGTTATCCATGAGAATATGTTGAAGATGTGCTCCAGATATCGATGCTGGGTCATTGTATCTAACACCATCAACTAAAACTAAAGTTCGCTTTTGACTTATACCTCTAAGCATCACCGAGGTAGATTTTCCTACTCCTCCGTTTCGTGTATATACGATACCTGCACGAGCTTTTAAAGCATCTAATATAGTTTTATATCCTCTATCTTTTATCTCATCACTTGTGATAACATCAACATTTGCTGTAATGTTTTCTAAAGATTGTGAAGATTTTGTAGGTGTTGAAACTGTAAGTTTTTCTAAGTTTATATTTGCAGCATTTGCTTGGCTTAAAACTATAAAAGCCAGTAGTGAAAGTTTTGTTTTTGTCATATTTTTATCCTTGATATGTTTGATTTTTTTGTAAATTGTTTTGTAACTGTATGTGAGTGAGTTGTATCTGAATCGGTATCGATTTTCTATTTTGCTCACAAATCTGATTTAAAAACTTGTTCAATGTGTCATTGATGGTTGAAATCATCATGCCAAACATCGAAAAGTAGTGTTTGCAACCTTTTATCATCTTATTTACCTCCTTTTGCAAAATTTGTTTGGATTTTACCATAGCAATTGTAAGAGTTTAAAAGTAAAAAATATATTTCATTTTGAAATATTATTAACCATTATCAAGATTTTGAGGTAGAATTGTCTATAATATAATGAACAAAGGATAGCCTCATGAATCAAACAACCATCTCTTGTCCAAACTGTGCAACAGAGATAGACATCAGTCAAAGCCTTTATGTCAAGCTGGAACAAAAAGCAAAACAAGAACTTGAAAACGAGATAAAAGAGCATAGAAACAAATATAAAGATGCGATGGAATCGTTAAAAGCCAAAGAAGAGGCTATCAAAAATCAAGAAGAAAAATTTGCCAAAGAGTTAGAAAAAGCTACAACTTTACAAGTCAAACAACAGTTAAAAGAGCAAAAAAAGAGATTAGAGATAGAGTTAAAAGAGAAAATTACTACTGAATCCAGCCAACAGATAGAGCTTTTAAAAAAAGATTTAGACGAGAAATCTCAAAAAGTTCAGGAGTTAAACAAAACAAAGGCTGAGATATTAAAATTGCAGCGTGAAAAAGAGGAGATGGAATCAGTCATAACTCTAAAAGCTGAACAAAAGATGAACGAAGTTTTAAAAGATGAAAAAGAGAAGATTGCTAAACTATCACAAGAACAAAATGCGTTAAAACTAAAAGAGAAAGATGAGCAATTAGAACAGATTAAAAGACAACTTGAAGATACAAAGAGAAAAGCTGAACAAGGTAGCCAGCAGATACAAGGAGAAGCCCAAGAGTTAGCTATAGAATCATGGCTTTGTAGTCAGTTTCCTTTTGACACTATTGACGAAGTTAAAAAAGGTGCTTTTGGTGCTGATTGTGTTCAGACTATACACACACGAGAGTTACAAAACTGCGGAATAATCTGTTATGAAAGTAAAAATGCAAAAACATGGTCAGCAGAGTGGATAGGTAAACTAAAATCAGATATGCTAAAAGTTCAAGCAGATATAGGAGTTCTTGTGACTACAGTTTTACCAAAAGATATGGATAGGATGGGATTTGTAGACGGTATATGGGTTTGTTCGCTTGAAGAGTTTAAAGGCTCTATCTCACTTCTGCGTGAGAGTCTTATTCGTATCCATAAATCGATACAAAAAGAGGAAAACAAATCTGACAAAATGACACTTCTTTACAACTATCTTGGAAGCAATGAGTTTTCATTGCAGTTAAATACAATAGTTGATGGTTTTATGAAGATGCAAGAAGAGCTCGACAAAGAGAGACGCTCTTTAATGGCATCATGGAAAAGAAGACAAAAACTGATAGATGGTGTTTTAGCAAATACTACTGATATGTACGGAGCCCTACAAGGCATAGCAGGCAATGCGATAGGAAACATCCAAGCATTAGAACTGCCTTACTTAGAAGAGGAAGAATAAGCCTCTTCTAGTCCATCTATAGCTTCTTTTAAAACCTCTAAAGAAGTTGCAAAATTAAGTCTCATAAAACCTTCTCCACCTTTTCCAAAACTAATTCCTGTGTTTAATCCCAATTTTGCCCTTTTTATACAAAATTCTTCAAGCTCTTTGTCACTTAAACCTAACTCTCTACAATCCAACCATAACAAAAAAGTTGATTCTACAGGTTGTGGTTTTATCTTTGGCATCGCTTTTAATCTTCTCTCTATATATGTTAAATTTTCTTTTAAGTACTCTAGTAAATTTGCTAACCATGCATCACTTTTTGTATAAGAAGCAACAGTTGCACAAAGTGAGATGGGAGTTGGTTGAGTTAGAGAGTAGCGTTGAAATATCTCATAAAATCTCCGCCTAAGCGAACTGTTTTGGGCTATAGCATAGGCACTTACGATACCTGCAATATTAAAAGTTTTTGACGGAGCATTTAGAGTTATGGTTATATCTTTTGCATCTTTTAAAGTGGCTATTGGTATGTGTTTATGAGCCCCATATACTAAGTCAGCGTGGACTTCATCACTTATGATATGTATGTTGTTTTCTTTACAAATCTTGGCTAATTTTTCAAGTTCCCACTTTTCCCAGACTCTTGATGTTGGATTGTGTGGGGAGCAAAAAAGAAACAGTGAAGCTTCTTTTGCTTTTTTCTCAAAATCTTCAAAATCTATCTCATATCTACCATCAACTAACTTTAGTTCATTTTCTAACAGTTTTCTTCCGTGATTTTTAGCTGCATGGTAAAATGGAGGATATATAGGAGGTTGTATAAGTATGCCGTCACCTTTTTTGGTTAAAGCTTCAACGGCTAAGTTCAATCCAGTCACGATAGCGTTTATCGGCGAAATCCACTCTTTTTCTATCTTCCAACCATGTGCTTTATCCATCCAGCCTAAAATAGCATCAAAATACTCATCATAATAACCTGTATATCCATATATAGGATGTTTGACTCTCTCTAATAATGCCTCTTGTATCGAAGACGAAGTTGCTAAATCCATGTCAGCCACCCAAAGAGGTATAACATCTTTAGTACCAAACTTTAGCACTCTACTTTCATATTTTTCTGTATGAGTTCCTTTTCTTGAGACTACTTTATCAAAATTCATCTCTTCTCCCAGATACTCATCTGTGCTATAGTGTGTTGATACTTTCTCTTTGTTTCACGTATAACAAATGGTACATCTTTTACATCTATCAATATAAAGTCTTTTTCTAACACCTCTTTTAAACCATCTAAAGTTGTAAAACTCTCACCATCTTTTTCATATCCACCTAACCAGTCATCTTTTTTTGTAAACTCTTCTAACCATGTATACGGACTAGTCAAAACAAACATTCCTTTGTCGTTTAATCTATCTTTTATATCAAGCAAAAATCTTTTTGGGTCATAAAGTCTATCTATAAGATTTCCAGCAAATATCAAGTCATAACCTCTATATAGTGGCTTTAAGTTACAAGCATCAGCTTGAAAAAATGATACTTTTTCTGCCTCTTTACTTAAGTTAAACTCACTCAAAGAGACAATTTTTTTTGTTTTTAACTCACCCTCTTCTACTATCTCAAATCCTATCTTTTTATCTTCTTTCATGCGAGTCGCCAAAGATATAAATCGTGCAGTAAAATCCAAACCAACAACTTCATCAAACTCTCTTGCCAATTCAAAACTACTTCGCCCTATCGCACAGCCTATATCTAAAGCCCTAGTTTTTGGTCTGTCTTTCATATATTCTAAACAAAGTTTTGCACAAGTTGCTGGATAGTTTTCAACACCCATGTAACTTTCACCCCAGCCAAATTCTGCATACTGACTTATGAGTTCGTCACTCTCATATATATTATCTTCTGCTATATCTACCTCATCACTCTCCACATATCTAAAACCAGCGTGCTGAAAAAAGTGCCTACGAAACGCATAACGAGCTGAAAGCAAAGTCTCATTTCCAGTTGATATCCATGAGCCACCTTTTATAAGGTTATGTCTAGAGTCAAAAGTTGGAGTAGAAAAATCATCATATATCGGATGAACTTCAAAACCTTCAAACGCATAAATAGGCGTTTGGCTCCATTGCCATACATTTCCAACTACATCATAAAACTCTCCATGTTTAAACATATCTACAGGAGTAGTTGACGCAAACTGTTCTAGGTTTATGTTGCTTTTGTCTATTTGGCTTACTTCTACTAAACGATACCACTCATCTTCTGTTGGAAGTCTAAGAGTTTTACCCTCTTTTTTTCCTAACCAGTTACAGTATGCTTTTGCTTCATGGTAATTTACTTCAACAGGGTGAGTTTCTAACATGGGAACAACTTGTGTCATAAGCCTAAGTTTTCCATCTTCCCAAAAAGTTGGTTCTTTTACTTTTGCAAACTTCAACCACCCTTTTCCAGCCTCTTCCCAATACTCATCTTTTTCATAACCACCATCTTTTACAAACTCTAAAAACTCACCATTTGAGACTAGGTATTTTGAGGCTTTGAAACTTGAAACTGTAGCTTTATGGGTTCCATATTCATTATCCCAACTATAAAAATCATCTTCTTTTTTCTTTCCAATCTCAACTATAGAACCCTCTACTTCTAAAAGCTCATTTTCTCTTAAAACTGTATCTTTATTATAAACTTCCCAATCAGGCATATCTTTTACAAACTCTATTGGAAGTTGACGAATCAAAACAGAAGAAGTCTCAAGATGTATCCTCTCATGCTCACATCCCATAAGAATTATCCAAAATACAGACTCCCAATCTATAGGCAAAGTTAGCGGCAGGGTGTCTATCAACTCATTTACAAGCTTTCTAACATCATCTCTATACTCTCTTGTATCTTTTACACTTGGCCAATCATAATGTTTTTCATTTAAATCATCCCAACTCATCTCATCTACACCAACGGCAAAAATTGATTCTAGTTTTGGATTTATTCTCTTTTTTATGAGTTTTGCAAGTATAAGTTTATTTATAAAAAAAGTAGCCGTATGACCAAAATAGAAAATCAACGGATGACGCAAACCATCAGCTCTTTTATAAAAAGCTTCATCATCAACTAACACCTCAAAAAGTTTTTCGTATATGTCAAAAGTATCGTTAAAATAGCTCTTAATTTCTTGGCGTTTTTCTTCTATGTTTTCACCCGCTAGTGAGATGTTTTTTGTGATCTTTAGTGCCATAAACTCTCCAATGTTTTATATATTGTCATTATATCTAAACTCAAAATATAAAATATTTTTAATATAATTAAATTAATATTTAAAATATTAAGTTTTTTTATGTAAAATATAGTTAAAGTAAATATTATCGAGTATTATATGAAAAAAGAAAAAAATAGACTATTTTTCTGTCAAACAGTACAAGATACTATTTCATTAAATTTTTCACTGCCTATTCGTACTATATCCATCTCAAACAAAGATGTTATCTTTAACTACTGTAAAAATATAAAGTTTTTGAGTGCAAACTACGAAAATTACGATACATTTGCTAACGATTTAAAAGATTATCTCTATTTGATTCCAAACTTTCTAAACAAAGAAGTAGAGCAAAATCCAGAACTTATAGAAAATCTTAAAAAAATCAATGCTCATCATCTAAAAGATATAAGAAAATACATCTACTTCTCTAAAAGTAGTTTAAATCCATTTTTCATGGCATCTTTAAACGATGATTATGAATCAAAAGTTTTGAAAACTATATATTATCTGCATCTTATATTTTTATGTAAAGAAGAGTCAAACATCTTAAAAGATGCAAAGTTTTTTAACTTCTCTTATAAATACTTTCATACAGAAAAAAACTTATTTCTTATAGGCCCAGTTATGAGTAATGAAGCTTTTTTAGATGATGAAAATAGACTAAGTTTTGTTAAAAATCTAAAAAACTATTTTGAGTTAAACCTCCATACTTATGAACTTCTAAACATGTTAAATCAAAGAAATGTCATATCTGAAGATGAGTTTGAACTAAAAGCACAAGCAGCTAAAAAAGTACTTTTAGTTGCTCAAAATAACTTTGTTGATAACTCTTATGAAAAAACACAAATGAGAGAGCTATCAACACACTTCATAGTCCAATCAAAAACAAAAAAAATATCAAAGATAGAAAGTTCGATAGAAAACAAAAGCGAACTCTTCAAAGATACATACACAAAGATAAAAGATAAACAGATACTTAGAGATTTAGAAGCGTTAGAGTGGTTTAATGACCTTACATTTCAAAACTTATCATTTGAGACAACAGATGAAAACTTAAAAATTGTAATCATAAACTATCTTCAAAACATGATACAAGCTGATGGATACATAACTTGCAGATATATTCACTCTAAAAATAAATTTTTGCTACAAGATACCAGTGCATCTATAAGAGCTGAACAGAAAAACCTTATCCAAGAAGAGATAGAGAGACTAAATAGTGACAAAGAGTTACTAGAATCTTCTTATACATACGATGTTATAAAAGATTATCAAGAGCATAAAAACCCGATAAAATTAGTTGAAGATATGAAAGATCATACTAAAAAACTATGTCTTGATGCTATGGATGTTAACTCTGTTTTGAGTATCCCTCTTGTGTTTGATAAGAGGGTCTTTATGGTTATACATTTTATAAGTTATGAAAGTTATAGATTTGATGAGATTGATAAAAGATTTTTATTAAAACTTTCATCAGCTTTGAGTAAACAACATATTGTAAATGATCTGAACAGTTCACTTGATAAAACTGTATCACTTCTTGAGGGATTAAACAAAACTACAAACTTAACCCATGAGTTTTTAAAACAAAAAACGGATGAAGTGTGCCAAAACATAACTCAAGCATTTTCCTCAGATGGTATAGTTATCTGGTTTAATAAAAGAGAAGTTTTTCAAACACCAAAAGAGGTAAACCAACTCTCCATACTTTCCCATGTAAACTTCTTATCCCAAGATGATTTAGATGAAAACCAACTCTATACTATAGCTGATGAAGAGAGAGATAGTTTGATAGTCAAAAATGCACATAAACAGATAGTAGTTATGGACAATGTAGAGAAAAAAAGTAGTAATAACAAAAAAGATGAATCTTTTATGAAGTACCAAAAAGAGTTTATGCAAAAAGGTATAAAATCTATGATGTTTGTTCCTATCAAAAACCATGAGGGAAAACTATCAGGTGCGGTTATGATATATGACAAATCATACAGAAACTACAACCAGATATCAAAAAGGATGCTAAAGAGAATCTCACTATATATCGGCTCAATCCTTGGAACTATAACTTACACCCAATATAGAGCACACCAAATTGATGAGAAAACACTACATGAGAGTGCTCAATACTTAAACATCATAAACAGCCGTATAAAAGATTTGGAGATGGTACTAAAAAAGTTCAATTTATCTGATAGTTATGAGAAACATAAACTATTTTTAAACATACAAGATATCAAAGATTTTACATCTTATACAAGAAATTATCTCTTTTCTATCTTCAGGGGTGGGAAACTTGTTATAAAACAGTATGATGAACTACTCTTAAAAAGTATAAATGAGATAAAACAAAACCAAGAGTATATACCATTGAAAAAAAGCGTAAATCAAGTCCTTGCTGTAAACAAAGATAAGATGAATCGTGTAAAAGATATCATCTATAAAAACAACATAGAGAAAAACTACCATATAAAAATCCCGCAACAGCAACTCCATGATGTACTTGCAAACATGGTAAACAATGCTATAAAATATGGAAAAGTTGGCACTTACATAAAAATTTGGGATGAAGAAGTTCCACCTTATTTCTACAATATATATATAGAAAATATCGGTCAGCATATCTATAAAGAAGAGTTTGATAGGATATTTGAAAATGGTTTTAGGGGATATAATGCTAAAAAGACTGATGAAAAAGAGCTAAAAGAGAGCTTATCTGAGAACAAGGGTGTAGGACTTTACCTAGCAAAAGGTATCGTAAAAAATGGATTAGGTGGAAATGTAAAACTTATTGAATCATCTCCTATGGGAAAAACAGGTTTTAACAAAAATATATTTCTTATATCTATACCATATAAAATAACAAGGAAAGTACGATGAGTAAACTAATCTGGCTAGATGATGAATCCATGTCCATATCATACGATAGAGATGTGTTAATACCTAAAATATTTGGCACGTCTGTGAAAAAGATAGAATTTTTTGAAAACATAAATGAACTAATGGCTTATATCTATCAAAATAAAAAGCTTATAAAAGATAATGATATATTTATCATAGACATCATGCTAACACTAGAAAAGCATATACTATTGCCAGATAGCACTAAAATCTCTATTCCAGACAACCTCATGGCTGGTGCTACATTATATACAGAGTACTTGAAAAACACTTTTCCAAAAAACCCAACTATCCTTTACACGTCACGTGAACACAATGAAGAGCTTTTTCAAAATATCCTAAATGACGATAGATATGAAGATACTCTCTATCTGATAGACAAGTGGAAAAAAGATACGACTTTTATACAAACACTAAAAAAATTTATAGGAGAAGAAAAATGAGCCAGATAACAGAAGAGAGAGTTGTAAATATCATAAATGAAAAACTTCTTGCAAATGTTGACGGTATAAATTCTGCAATATCAAGTTACTTAACTCTGTTTGCAATCATCATCACTATCTTTAGTTTACTAAGCCTTTTTCAGCGTAAAAAGATTGTTGAAGCCGTTATGCTAGATGTAAACAAAGAACTTGATGAAGTTAAAAAAAGCATCATAAATAGAGCAGATGAAAAAACAAATGACAAGATAAACTTATCTATCAAACGATACAAAGAAGAGAGCAGAGATGAGGAGTATTATCGAAATTTTATGTTTAAAGATTTGACAACTATGTTATCTAGTGAACTACATGTAAACGATACTAACAATTTACAAGAAGTGTTTGCCGTATATGCAGAAACTCTTGGAGTTATAACACAACTTACAAGCGGTAGAGAAAAAGAGACAAAAAGAGCATTGGAAAAACTCTCAACAAATACCTATGACATCATAAACTTAGAATCTTTTAAAAAGTATATAGAGATTTTAGAAAATAAAAGTGATTTGGATATTACGTTAGAGTTAGAAGAGTTTAAGAGAAAAACCACCTAAACTCAACAACTTTATCAAAGCCTAATCTAACTCTCATAGGCTGTTCATGGCTATAAATGTAGTTTAAATCCAAGTGTATAGTTTGCTGTATCTAGCTTATCTATATCATCGGCTCTTAAGTTTTTAACATCTAGTTCATTTCCATAGTCTGTGTAGCCTAGATAAAAACTAACAAAATTGCTATAGTAATAATCAAGCTCCAATCCATAAGTAAACTTTGTTGAAGAGATAGCTGCTTTTACCAAATCTGTTTTAGAGACAACTTCTCCATCACTGTTTACGATACCCATCTTAGGTGTTATAGAAAGATAAGGAATAAGCGAAAACTGATAAGTTAAAAAAAGTCCATAACGACTTAAATCTTCTTTACTAAACTCTGCATGTTCTGAAAAGTTTTTTGTATATTCTACTCTAAGTCCAGCACCCATGTAAACTTCAGCACCATAAAATGCCGTCACATAGTTCGCACCATTGTCCCCTCGTGAGTAACCAAGTCCTGCTTGTCCTATCCAATCTGCTGAAAGTGTGCTAAGTGTTAGTAGCGTTGCTAAAATTATCTTTTTCATAAAATACCTTTAATTAAATTAAGTAATAATATAGCATTTTTAATCTTTAAGGTAAGAAGATGGTAACTGTTTATGGTGTTTGTTAGGTTTTAGGGTAAGAGTTTATGTTAAGCTTGAAATTATTTTAATTTTTATTGTATGATTGATAGTTAAACTGATAAAGATACAAATAATTAAGTCTATTTAATTATTTGTATCTTTAATCATATATTAATAATACATGATGTTTAATATAACAAATTAAATAGTAGAACTAATGTTATAAAAAGGAACTAAATAATGAGGCACTTAATAAATTTATTAACAATTATAGCAATAACAACAAGCTTAAATGCTAAAATGAACCCTGATGAAGCAGAGAAATATGCATCAAGAATACTAGGATCATTTAAGCCTAATGGTTACGTAATAATACCGAGAAATGAATTACAATCATGTAAAATTAAACCTCAAAATGGTATAGATGTTGCGATGGTAGCTAAAGATGGATTACCAGCAATAATTATAGAGGTAAAATCTAATATAACTGGTAATAAACCAAAACTAGGTCGTACAGAAAATGGATGGCAAGGATCAAGAAAATGGGTTAAAGCTCAAACTAAAAATCATGTACTATCCCCAAGTGAAAATATGAAAAGATTAAATCAAGATATAAAAAATGGTAATTTTGTAGTTAAAGTATTTACTGTATCTGGAATAGAAGGGAAAAATTATAAAACTAAATTACATGATGTAAACTCAAAAACAGGAAAACTTAAAAATTCATCATCAGTAGGTAAAAGCTTATCAAATTTTCAACCAAATAAACAATTAAAGATAAAACATGCTTTAAATAAAGCAATTAAACAAGGTTCAAAAAAGTTTTTTATTAAAAGAGTTGCTACAGGTTTAGCTACAGGAGCAGCATGTATCGCAGAATCACCCATTATTGCTACAGTTGTAGCAGTAGGAGGTACTTTATATACCGTATATGAAGTTGGAGATGGGATATATACATTTGCTAAAGATAATGGTGCTACAGATGAAGAGATAATGGCTTCTGCCGCTGTAACAACTACTGTGCTTATTGGTACGGGGGCTACAGTAGTTCTTGTACCTGCAATTCTTAGTCTTGGTGTAGGAAAAGTTATTTGGGATTTAATATCAGAAGGTGATTAAAAATTAAATTCAATAGCCCCATAGTCCCGTAGGGTGGATGAAAATCCACCTTTTATGATATTAAAAATGCTAGAATGCTTCCACCCTACAAGACTTTGAGGCAAAAACAAGGAAACTTCATCATTGTTGCCTTGTTTAAAAAAGCTTACTCTATCGCTGATTTGATAAGCGTAGTCATATCTTTTTGTGCTTTTAAAAGTAAGTCTTTTAGTTTTTGGTCTTTCAGTGCTAGGGTTGAAAACCAGTTGTAAACATTTGGAAATGCTATGGTTATCTTGTCTGTTTTGTTTTTATGATAGACGACCATCGTACACGGAGCAAAAGCACCTGCTTCTGGGTGTGTTATAGCTACGTTGTAGATAACTTTTAACTTACATAATGAGTAAGCATCATAAAAGTCATAATCATCATTTTTAGCATCACTCATGACCATATCGAAACTGTTAAAACCTGCTTTGATAAATCCTATCGGTTTTAGTCCACTCTC
>JAUTBQ010149445.1:0-14274 GCA_032361185.1 Lepetodrilus ovalis | reverse complement strand
AACACTTTGATTGTGTCTACATTTTAAACCAGATTGCAGCAAATGTATTCACTGGATCATATCATTCTCTCCCAACATCGGCATGACTTCATAACTACTGATGTGCTATCGCTGTCAGGAGAGCATGATTTCATAATGCTTCGGAACAATATCACATGATTTACACCTATTTACAGTAAAGTATTGAAAATATAAAATCGTCTAGCAGGAAATACTAATTGGTAATGTATTATACAAGAAATTGAAGAATGAATGCCTATCATAAGATTTTTGAGAAATGTCCAACGAATAACGATGCATAGGAGTTCATACTTAAACCTCTTTTTTTACTACAAAATCAGAATGGATCCAATAGATTTGCAGCAGCTTGTAATATAGGAAAATAAATTAAAAAGGGAAGAAAAAAAATACTTGCTGCCCCGGGTGAGGATCGAACTCACGACCTTCAGATGGCTCTTGCCACAACATTGATTATGAGACTGACGCGCTGCCTACTGCGCTACCGAGGCCGCTGAACGACAAAATGCTTATTTTGTTATTTCATTAAATCGTACTTTTTACATGGAATGTTGTGAAGTTAAATATTTTTTTTATGGTATATCAGAGTTACTTTCATTAGACGTGCACTGATTGTCTTGATATGTGAAAGGTAATAAATGTCAGACGACTAGGCTTCCTCTAAAGAGTACAATATTTATCCATTTCGCGCATGCAGATGAACGGTATAAGGGAGGTAATTCGTACTCGCACATGCACAAAGATGGCGGCCGAGGAAGAAAACGTGGAAATGATTGAAGAAACCGACGAAAAGATAGAAAGTAAATCAAAGAAAGTCGCCAAACACGATTCCGGAGCAGCTGACTTAGAGAAAGTCACAGATTATGTCGAAGAAACGGAAATTTCTGCACAGAGCATCACTGATGCCATGCGTGTTGTGAACGTCCGAAAAGAAAAGGAGACGACGGAGAGACAAGAGAGAGAAAAAGAACTTTCTAAAGTGAAAATAAATAAAGACGATGTTGATCTTATTGTGACTGAAATAGAAATTCCAAGAATGCAAGCTGAGAGGGTTCTGAGAGAGCACAAAGGAAATATTGTAGAAGCTTTAGTAGCTCTGACGAACTGAAACTTTACTCAAGTTCCGACTTGTCGAATCAAAATTCAAATGTCGCTTATCTTTCTGTGCCGTTTATTTTACATCTTATCATGTTTCTCCTAGTTGGGATCCAACTCCAGTGACAATTGGCGCATACACCAAGAAGTGATAATATCGAGAAATATGATGCTATTTCCCAAGTATCGCCCACACTAGGACAGTGATGATTTGGGAATGGGATCGACACCAAAGCTATCACTTCTCGGAAACATGCCAATATTCCTGAAAGCTCATGTAGACTGTATCCTCACTTCTCTTAATACCTGTATATTTAAACCTTATTGATATTTTGATCAAAGGAATAAATTACACCTCAAAGAATTGTCATCGAAAAGAAATTAGATGGAATTGGAAACTAAGGCTTGTACAATGTGGACAGTTTGTTATGGACAAGAAGTACAACTATTATTATGATCATTTTATGTAATCATATTACCAATTAAACTACAGGTTATTTACATTTATCCTATTTGTTTTATATCTTTTTTATAATTCTACATAATCAAGTATAATCTGCTATATGTACCAGGGTTTAACTTAGGTTTACATTTTTGGGAGTCGCGGGGACGCGTGGTTATAAGCATGTGGTGTTATCCCCATCCAAAACTTGAAAAGCTTTCCGTACTTCTAGTTTCCATGAGGTAAATAAAGTAAGGCCACGGAAAGCTGTGTGGGTGTGATTAAAGTCCCAGACAAAGTATACAAAAAGATATTTCTTGTTTCACTCCATGCTCTCCTGACAACGATAACACATCAGTCTGTGCTATACGCTGTTACACTACGAGGGGTTTCTGGTGTTCAATTATAAGCAATTTGATTGGTTCAATTGGTGTACAAGTAACAAATCAGAAAACTTGTCTCCTAACACATGAGAGTTATCTGCCCCTACTTCGTAAAAGTATCAGATAGGTTCAAAATCAACTTGACAGGTAATCAGAAAAAGGCAGTATTGGCTGCAACCAGCAGTAAAGATGATTTTGTTGTAACAAAAACAGGAAGCGGAAAATCGTTAACCACGTATTGCGACACCTTTGTTGTTAAATATCAGCGGAAGTAGGATAGGTTACTCTAGCTGCTTACGCAGTTGGGCTGTGTAGAGTTATCCACCCCTACTGAGTTCGTCAACTGTTCTCGCTAGAATGCACCAACACGAAACTAGCCATTGCGTGATAGAAAGACAGAGGCTACTGGCGGAAGATATGAAGTCGTGCCAATGTCGGGAGAGAATGGTTTCACCGAGGTTTCCCTGCTCATATGTGATGCATCAATATTCTAGCTCATATGCCAACCCTCACTTTGCACATGTTGATGCATTTCTTGAATCTTCACAATTTGTCCGACAGTCTACTCCAGTGATTTTTCCAACCTCGCCCCTCTAAATGATGCATGTAGATGATGTATGTAGCTCCTTTTCAAATGTGCAACATTTGTATATGAAATGAAGCAGACTATATATCTTTTGACAATCAACAGGATCAATCAAAAGCAATGTTATAGGCAGGCTACTCCATTTGCCTGCATTTTTTAACCAATTATATGATCTGGCTTTACAGTCCAACTTGTTTTGAAATGCATGTACATATGGAATATCTTGTTATTAGTGTTCAGAGTTGCTTTCTAGATTCTTCACCAATTAGTAGTATCAAGAAACACAAGACATGTTAAAAAAGATAGGTTTATTGTTGTAAGAATCATCCATAGTAACGCTGCATACAGTGGTGACATACGTAGTACACAAGTAACCAAGGATGATGCTGCTGATGCAGTTTTAATCCTACTACTACATACAATATGTAATTGTGACGAGCTACAGAGAATATGAATTCTTGATACATGTTCCAATTATGTGTATGATCCGACATGGAACAGAATTGGAATGAACCAAACAAATTGTAACAAACAGCATGTGAATGGAGTGAACGCACATACATATATATTACCCAATTTGAATACCTTAACAGGTAACCTGGAGACGTTAGACAGATGTACATGTATTTCTGAGAACAACACAACATCTGTACAGATACAGTTAGTTACACTGACTGACATACACAGCCAACATTCGTTATTGTGTCAGCTGTTCAAAAAGTTGAATAGAGTCGTAACTCCATTTAGTTGAGGTAGAAAAGACTATTTTTGGTGTAAGTCGAGACTAGGTCAATTTTACAAATGATGGTGAACAAACGTGATTCTGGTATTACTTACTGAACACTGACAAGTCAATAACATTGTTTGGGAGAAACATGGGCTGTGTACATCAATTTGTATGCATTGTTCCTTAAAAATATTGTAGAAATATATATTCAATGTCGAAAAATGTACAATTGGCACGTCATAGCATTATTTTAACAATACAATAGTAAAAAATTAATGTGCAAGTTGTGAGGTGAAATAAGTTCAGTATTTAGATGATTAAAATAAGTGCAACAATTCCAAATTTATTAAAACTATTAAAAATCATAAAATACTAGCATTTATTGCAAATTTCAAGTATAAAAAGAACAGAAAATTCATTAAAAATACTGATAATGTGCTGCATTGCATTAGAAGTTACAAAAAGCAGTTCTACCATGATATTGTACAAATGAGATAAGACTAGAAATGCATATTTTTCTTCTTAAAACTGAGCATGCCTTTTACCATAGAAACAAGTCCTATGGTACTTGGTCTTGGTAACGTGATAACATTATGAATCTAAAATATATAACAAGCACGTGAAAGATTTTCTACTTAAAGGGCAATTCCACCTTGAAAGAAATACGAGGTAGAGCCATATTTCAATGAGCGCACTGGAAACTAGAATTGACTTTGTATCAGATCTACGGCTCCCATGTTATAATACTGGTATACAATTGTCCCTGCCTGCGAACAGGTTGCCCTTGAACACTACAACTGCTACAGGCCAATGTTCGGAATATATAGGCTCTGTGAAACCAAATTAAGTATTTATAGGTGCTACTGGTGGTCATGTAATTGTTTTCATATTCTCCCCATTACTTGGGCCATAAAATAGTAAAACCCCCTTCTTGTGCAAAAACCACGCAATTTCGGCGAGTGCGGAAGACCGATTGATTTATCACTGGGGAATCTTTCACCTATAATGTGGTGATAGCTTGGGGACATATTTTTTTAATGTTTGTATGGATCAACTGGTAGATTGTGATATTACATACAGATAAACCAAGTTTTATTTAAGGTGGAAGTACCCTTCAAAATAATCCAAGGTCGCTGTTTAATTGCTGCGTGTTTCTCCTCATGCTTTGCCACCACTTGGGACATTCCGATGCACGCCTCTATGACATGAACAACTGTCCTAGGAAAACGAAACCAACTGTTGTATGGCGGAACTAGTTGGTGGTGACTGTCTTCCAGCTATTGCGCATAAAGTTAGCAGTTGTCTCCCATGCCTTATTTGCACTATTTCCCATCATCTTCCAAAATCCAATGATGGTGCCGCTAATAGCTGTGTAGATCTTGAAAAAGAAGTTTGAGATGTCGGATGGGCTGCAAAAATAATAAAAATTAAAACTATGTGCCAATTGACCACAATTTTCTAAACATTCATTGAGGTATGAACAATAAATATAAAAAACAATGTGCAAACTTGTAAGAAATAGCATATATGATAATACAAGCTTTTGGTTCGATTAAAAAGTGGTCACAAATATATTTCTACTTTTACTAGGTTGGCAGAAGTACAATATGACATCTAAATGTGTAATAAAATGGAGAAATAAAAACATAAATGTAAATACATGTATCCAAAATACTTGTACATGTATTTCAAAAGAAAAGTAACAAAATTTATTATCAATTTTAATACATGTACTAATATTTCCAACTATGATCATTTACAACACTGGTGTGTCACCTCATGTAATTCTCCACAACATAGCTGAGCGTGATGATGGAGATGCAGACGAAGATGACGAGGATGGCAACGTCGGCCGTCTGCCAGAACGTGTACATGCTGTTGCGCAGACTCTTCTTCTGGCTAATGGCATCTCCTCCCATATTCTTCACATCTGTACTCGTCTGCACAAGGACTGTCTTTGTCGTTTCTATCTCCTTGCTGTCACCGATGGTGTGCTGCAAAACATTAAAAGAAAATAGTTGTCCAATGTGCTGTCTGTGCTCAATACATTGCAGATCGAAAACAGGATAAATATCTATAGCTGCTCTCATGTTTCCTTGGAGCTTTCAAGATTCATTCGGTGATTATCAGTTGCTTGGACAGGATTCAAGAACCTGTAGCAGTTAGCATTACAGCATCAGCTGGAACTGACATACCAAGGGGGATAACTTAACTTGACTACTTGCAAGTGTAGACATCAGTTCCTAGCCTATCACTTTGTAAATAAAATGGATACATTTAGGGCTGCTATATCTTGCGACAGCTATAGCCAATGATCGAGTGATTTGTTATCCGACTATTAGAGTGGTAGTCTTTCACCAGTGAGAAAAAGGCTAATGTGTATGAATACATTCAAGACAAATATACAACTAATTTGCATTACTGCAGATGTACAAGTAGTGTACAAACTCACTCGAAGACTCTGCCTGGTTTTCTCAACTTTGCCTTCTTCTTTGATTATAGATGTCTTTGTAACAACTTCACTTCGTCTCGATTGTCTGGACGGTGACTCAACTTTAGCTGTGCGCCCCCGAGACGAAGAACGTGACCTTGACCGAGAAGTCTGCGCCTTGGGAGTCCGTGGTCGAGGAGTCCGTGATGGACTACTTTTTGTCTTCCGACTCCGTGAACGCGACCTGGATCTAGACTGGGATCTTGACCTGGACTTCTTTGATGATTTGACTGGTGCCTGGATGATATTATAGTTACCATGGTTACCAGTGACATCAATCAATTACTTTTACAAATTTCTCACTAGGTTTAAATTCAATATTATATATGATAATTGCAAAGATGAAGACAACTGTGACAACTAAGTATTTTCACATTTGTATCATCTTATTGATCACTTGTCAATAAAAATAGGTTGCTAATGAAATCAATCAATAACTTTTAATTCTATTCAGCAAGCATCAAACTGCACTTTCAACTCAACAAAACAATATTCACTCATTTATTTATTTATAGGTGATCCTTGTTTACCCCAATTTCCCAAAGCAAAAGAGTATTATGATATTCATTTCAATTTAATACCCGATTTAAATCATACTTACTGACAACTTGATGAACTGAGCCATGGCATCTTTGCAGTTCTTCAGACTCTTGGCGGCTTCCCAGCTATCTTCATTTTCACCAAATCCTTGCCATCGTACCAAGTATTCAACTAAACCCTTTCTCTTACGCTGCTTCAGTATCTGGTCAACCTACAACAAAGATGCCACATGATTATACAAATTACGCTGCTAATATTAATATCATGACGTACCACTATATTTTGTATCATGTCTATCATGTTTATATTGACACGGTACAAGTGATTCATAAAAGATAATAACGAGAAAATTAGAACTTTTGTATTGCAAACATTATTTTAAATTTTATTTTAAATAATTCATGAAGTCTCAATATTGGTTTTAGATCCCAACACATTGCAATCTGTGATATAATTAATATTTATTTAATATAGTTTACTTTCGTTTCCAAATGTCAAATAAACCCTGAAAATTAGTTGCACTTGCAATCAATTCTTTTTAGAAATTAGTATTAATTATATTCATCATGTTAAAGTTAATCTGTTGTTCCACACAGCTAATAATGTCACAATTATGATAAGAATTGGGATTCATTTTATATTACCATAATTATGAAATACAATGATTAATTTAAAATGGTATAATTAGTCAATTAAAATATACCCAGGCATACCATGTATTTTTATTTATCATATGTAATAATGTATTAACATGATTAACAAAGTTGGTTACAATATACATTTCTTATTAAATAAGTTATTAGTCAACATTGGTCAATGTTTATAAACTGCACAAATTTTCTCTAGCAATATTCACAATTCTGTTTGGGTTGCCAAGAAGGAAAAGAATATTTACTCCATCTATTTGGTAATTCTGTACACATAGCGGAAACGTGCCAAATGAAATGGCCCCTGTAGAATTAACCTTTAGACTTCTCCCACTTAGCACATGTTTAGAGCTTGACCCCGATATAAATCCTTCACATTTCTTGAGCAGCCAGTAAATGGAATAGTTCCTCACGGTCAAGACCCCTGTGTTTATACGTTCGCTCTGTGTAAACAAAGCGGCACCGACACCTGTCAGTTGGAGCTAGAATCAGATTGGATGGAAAACCGCGTAGGGAACTTTTAGAAAAATGCTGTAAAACTTTCTAAAATACAGATCTTTTTGGAAAGAATAACAGATATAAACAATTCCATTCCGTGAAATAACATAAATATGAGGACTACTCTGGAAACTCGGACATCGGCTAGTGTAAACAAAGGGCAACAACACCCATCCACGGAAATCGAAAGCCACATGTGATGCCTCGTAAACAATTCATGAAAATCGGTGCAACGGACAGCTAAAAATAGATGATAACACGAAAGCTTAATGAGTAAATAATTCATAACAAGCTTTGTAGAAAGAGTTGGTGTATCAGATGTACTTAAATCGTGTGTTTCAAAGTTACCTCATAGGAAGTATCGCTATCCGAACTCGCCATTTTTGAAAGTACCAGACTCCCATGATGCATCGGGCGAACAGTTATTTTTAGAAAGTCGTAAGAAAATAATATTAATAACGTATTCCTGTCTCACTAAATAAGATTTCAATATGTTGAACTATCTTATGAAAACCATTGATTACTAGTAAACTACATTCTAACAGCTGTCTAAGAAAATATGATTGTGTTACGACATAAATAAACCGCGTACGATATGTATCATACTACTAGCGTGTCAACTTATTCTTATTAAAAATAAATGTAATCTACCTGAAATGTAACATAACCCATACATGCTTTTATATAACATGAGAATGTTAGAGTTAAAGCATGAACACATTTCAAATAAAGATTTTGAATACCTCTGTATCAATCATTACACTTGGTGAATATGTACCGTACATACAGCTTATTGGACACTGTTGATAAAGAAAACCAACACATTTCATGAACTAATATTTATTCTAGTTGCTTATGGGTTTGCATCTATATACATATTATTACTATTTTCAGGAATATTAAGTTGATTTTGCTATATAAAGCTCTTTGGAATGGCATAGTTTCACACACATACTTGAACACAATCAATTTACCTTCACATTCCGAGAATCTCAAGTGCATAGAATATTACAAAATAGTATGACTAGATGAACAACATATTGTACATAAGAGTTTATAATAACTTGAATTGCTAATTGTAATCTAATTGCTAGATATTACCATTTTAATAAGTAAAACCACCAGTTTTTGCCTTACTTGTGGGGCATCTACATGCGGCCACCCCACCCACCCATATTATATTTTATATTTTAGTCGTACCACTTTGAGTTATTTCCCCTTGGATTAATATAATGAAGCCAAAAAAATATAACCACATTCAGGTTGACAACAACTAGTGCTAGTTTATACACTCAATTCAGACCATCGTGGGGGTTGAATTGAAAGTTTGTCTACCATACAGTGGTGGAAAGTATTTTGGAAGTACAAACATGATTTTATGTATGTCAAGTGAATGTACTTTGCAGTTGTTGCTATGCCTCTCAGTGGACCAATCATAACACTTCAAGTTAGGAACTGTTATAACTATCTTACAAATCATGAAGTCTCTGCCGAACAAATTGGTGATTATGATGCAACCTGCTAACAAATTTCAATGCAGATGAAATGGGTGAGCCATTTTGTATCAGATTGTTGGTTGTCATTAACAGTGACCTCATATGGTAGACAAATCAGTCCAATTTTTTTGGCGGGGGCCCCATGTTTAAGTATTTATGATGTAAATACAGTATTATGACATTTCTGTGATACAATACTCAATAGATCCCCACGATCAACTTCAAACATGATCATTCTTGCACATTACATCACATAATTATATGGTTTTAAAAGTGTTTGTCATAAGCAGCCGCACTCTTTATAATAGTTCAAAACCATAATTCATTACACTACAAAACATGGAAAAGCAACTTAATTTTATAACATAATCATGAATTGGCTCACAACATATAAATTCCACAAAATAAACACACTAGATCACAACATTAAAATACTATTTGTACTTCGCATTGGTTGCATGATAAACATTTATTGATATTTCTATTCTATACATTTATCACATGGATTAATGTGGAGTGAAGAAAAGCCACTGTTGGAAGAGTATGGAAGGATATTAGACAGTTTAAAAGTTACCCGCTTCAAGAGGTTAGACAATTGTATTTTTCACTGCATGGGGAGGTAACTCCGAAACACTACAACAGATTCTTCGACATTATTACATATAAATCTGCATATAGGACATGGGTAGCAATACTAAATGTAATCTAAAACAACACTGACATGTAGCATGTATAATTGATAAATACCGATAAGTATTGAAATTTAAATGCAAATTGCTGAAACGGAAATTGAACATGTACACAATTGAAAACATTACGTAAATCTTATGGCAGGGACAATCTTTCAAGATTAGGCCAGGCGTCATACTGTGTTTGAGCCATTTATAAGGCTTTGGATTGGAAATGTAGCTAATCGCGAACGGGACATTAATGATGCTATGAAGCTGCACGTGATCCCTCGGGCACTTCTGAGCATGTGCAAAAGATGTGTGAGCGTAGATATATAAGACATGATCCGAAACATGAGCAAATTAATTTGCAATGAATACAATATCAGAATATTTGTCTAAATTCTTATCAAGCTAAACATACTGAATAAATCACACATATCTCACTACTCAATCAATATTGAATGGTCACATACAAATAATAGGCATTACGGTACATGTATTATTAAAGATAACAATACAGTTTGACGTAATTGAAAAGTCACCCCAAATGCAAACATAAATAATGTCAAAGGTTGTAACCATGTTATGTAGATTACGTCGATGTTGTCAAAATGTTCCTATCAGAACTCAGAACCTATATATAAATAAAAAGAAAAATCACACCACACGACTAAGTAAGACGTAACTGGTCATTGATAACAAATGTAAATATCTTTATAAATAGCAGTGACTAGGAGAACAGCATAATTTTACACAGCACCATCAATCATGTGGCAAACAGGCATGGCAACAGACAATCGTGATTTCAGCGGGAAAACAAGCCCGGGCTAAAGGCACCAAGCAACGTCCAGTGCAAATAAATCAAATCTGGGACAAATAACTCGGTGGATTTTCACGCATTTGCAGAAAATGGCCATGCCTTGGCAACAATTTATTGTGGTAAGAAAAGCCACCACAACAAATCTATATATAGTTTATAGCATGTGTACATGAACCAAGGGTGACAACTCTTCAGTATTATATACAGATATCACCAGCCATAGTGCATGTATCAGTATTACAGGTTCTCATTCCAACATAAACAGATCATCATGACATAACTGAAACTGCATGGAAAACAACATAAAACAACTTGAACAATTGAACAAACAGCAAAATTTCAGATCAGCTTCAATAATAAATATTGCACTTCTTGCATTAAATACAAAGCAAACAAACAAACAAACACACACACGTCTAAAGCTGCAGTCACACCAGGCCCAATAAAAAAATTTCAAATTGTGTTTCGCCGTAGCCATCACACTAACAAAACCATGTTATTGATTTTGCAAGTTTTTAATGGGTCCAGAGATAATGAAACCTTTTGAGTATGATTTCTTTGAGGATTTTTTAACAAAACTTAGTCAAGCATTATTGAAATCATACTCAAAAATAATTTTGTAATGGTGGGGCCTGATACTACATTTTGCACTTTTAATAAGAAGAAATTCCCAACAATTTTCTGGTTATCTCCATTAAGCTTGGTATGACCACACCTTTAACTACATCCTATTTCTGTATTTTCTTAATAAGCCAGTAAAGAAGTCCTGCCGAGATGAATACACTAGCAGCGCCCAGCATGTATGGAGAAGCTGCCTTAAAATCCTCGAAAAGTAGCATCCAGCGAAGATCGTCTATTTCACTCTGAATGCGTTGGAAGGTCGGCCTCTTCTGGAACTGTAGGAAGTATTGGTGGATGTTGGGGCAGCGATCGGCTGGGAAGTACCGCGCCTCCATCCCCAGCAGGGACATGCGGCACAGGATGATGGACAGCGAAATATCAGCGGCCGTGAACATTCGTCCAAACAGGTTCATCTCTCCACCCATCTCTGAACCTGAAATGGAAACATCAGAAATGTCGATGAAAATTAATAGGCAACTTAAGTCATTTTCAATAGAAATTTTTGTCAAAGTTTGTCATCATCAGTCGATGTCTGTCATGGTACGTCCTGCAGGTTAAACCTTGATTTTGAATTTTCTGAAGGCATAAAGTAAACGTTATCAACTATCTGATTTGCTATAGTTTGTGATGATCATGATGGGCTAGACGTGAAGTGAGTTATTGTTTTACATTTCACTGGGAGTAGAAAACACAACAACAAATTAAATCTACCGGTAAATTTAAATAATAATGTTTTATTTCTTTTAACAATCTACCCGGTAACTAAAATTATGGACGTATGTTGAGCGCACATCCATATATCTTGGGAGTGAAACTTTCATATATAATTTTAATTAGATTGCGTTTTGGAAAGGCATTTAATCATGGTTTGTTGACATATTCCATGATCAAATATATTTTACCTCAAATATATAAATTTGATTCATCTAAACAAGGATATATTGGGCAACAAGCTATATTTTCCACATGTCCGACTAGTTTCCAATATTTTCTTCTTTTAATTATTTTATCTAACGCAAATTTTTAATACAGATGTGGAGATAAAAATAATAATAATGAAAATATCCACCCTTGGGACAGTTACAGCTCTTACCTTCTTTGACTCGACCCAGTAATATTTCAATATCTGAAAAAATATTGTCCAGCTGGTCGAGTTGACCTTTAACCTTTTCCTCGTCTGTAATAATGTCGTATTTCTGCGCTGCTGTCTGACTTTTGGCCAAGTAGCCGTCACGCAGCTTGGGGTGTTTGGTGGCTTTGTGACTCAGGTAACACAGACGTTTGGCAAAGTTTTCTGAAATTTATATTTAAAGGTTAAAATTTCAATATGATCTACCAGAGATGCCCAGGGGTTAATATTAGCACTAGTCCTGTAGCCAAAGCCAAAATGCTCAATGCTAAAGGTATCCTAGTAGTAGAGATTTAGGATTTATTAAGCTTTTACTATATATATATATATATTATAATTATCAGGACTAGTGCTCCAAAACGTCAGTATCAACCGTTGGATGCCATACCATGTCAACATGAAGCTTGTAAAGCTTGTGATTACAGCATGGAGAACACAAATTATTTTCATTTCTATCTGACATTCACTGTTGCAGCTGACCTTGCCTGATGTATCTGACAGTAAAGTGTCCTGTTTTGTCAGATATATCTGACAATATAAAGCATGTAAAGTGTCTGGGTGATTCAGATATATCTGACAGTAAAGTTTTATCAGATATATCCGACAGTAAAGCAGTGATCAAAATTAACACTATACTAGCCTGCTAGTCCAGGTTATTTCTCCGAATGCTAAAGGTATTCGAAGGACAAGTATTAGAAATTCATGTTTTTTGTTATTTACATCACTATTTGGGCTACGGTAGTAAGTTTAATAGTAAGTTTCAACCAACTGGTAAAGTGTCCTGTTAACTAACAGTAAAGTGTCTTAGTGTATCAGACTTGTCTACTGGCCCGAATAATGATACAAATAACAAATGTTCACAAAAAAAACATGATTCTACTGTCACTTAGGATACCTTTAGCATTGGGAGAAATGGCCGGGCCAGTGGTACTTTCGACCACTGGTGTCAGGGTGCATCAGACTTGTCTGGCAGTAAAGTGGGCGTCGCCCAGATGTCGTACCTCGCATGCTCCTTTGGACGGCACAAGGGAGTCGGCACCCGGATGCCGACAGATGTGGGTGGAAGATGATGCCGTAGGTGATGACATCGACTGGCACGCTGTCCAGCTGTTCTCGCACCAACGCCACGGACTGTCCCAGCGAGAGCTTGGGATCCGGCACCAGACATGGACCTGGGCGAGATCAAGTCTGTCTGTCACAGTTCTCATGATAGGATACAGGGAGAGATGTATGGTAGTGCTATAACATCATAGAGAGATGGTGGTACAGCTGTGAAGATTTCCATTTGGAGAATATATGCAATTACTGTTGGCAGTCAGTTAACAAGCCCAACTAGACCAGGGTGACACTAAATAATACCTTAAATCATTACAGTGGGATACATAAAAAAAACACACTCTGTGAATCAAGGATTTAGGTCAGCCAAAAGGCAGGAAATCTTAATTTTTTTCTATGTATCTAAAAACAATTCCAACCAAATACATGTTACAATTCAAACCAATATTGCTGGCTGATCAACTCTTCAAGAAATAGCGAGTTATGACAAATAATAGTAACATGCACATTTATATTGTGCCTTGAACATGCTGAAAAGTGTGCTTATAGATAATATAGCGCTATATTATTACCCCGGTCAAATAAAACCCAGAAAGCCTGTTGTACCTGTATCGGACAGCATGTCAAGATAGTCGATGATCTCCTCCGGGCTGTTGATGATCTTGGATCCGTCTCGGATCACTGGAATATGGACGCCGTCTGGATTGAGCTTGACGTACCATGGTTCCATGTGCTGTCCATGAAACAGGCTGACCAGCTTCCGCTTGAAGTGGATGTTCTTCTCGTACAACGCCATCAGCACCTGCAGGTAACCAACAATCACCAGTGAATGAGTGAGTGAGTTATTTGCTGGAACGAGTGAGTGAATATGGAGTTCGACGTCACTTCGTTGAGCAAGCATGTGGATGGGATGGGTTTGAGTAAGGTGAACGAGTAGAGAGCAAGGGAATCATTAGGCAGTGACACCACCTGGGCATAAACATGGAGAGAGAGAGAGAGAGAGAGAGAGAGAGAGAGAGAGAGAGAGAGAGAGAGAGAGAGAGAGAGAGAGAGA
>JAUTBQ010149434.1:0-14278 GCA_032361185.1 Lepetodrilus ovalis | reverse complement strand
ACCAATATCGCGTCAGAAATGTAACTTCTGCGAAATTGATGCCGGGCCCCCGTGGGGCGGGATTTGAACTCGGTACCCTTTGCTCCGAAGTCCAACGTTCTACCACTGCTACACCGCTACATCCCGCCCCGGTACGGTATTTACGTTTTAGAGTAAAGTGGTGGATTTGGTCGAATGAGAATATGGACGGAACCGGCACAGCTAAAAATACTATAGGCGTCCTGTTCTAGTATGCGAACAAAATCCTAACAGGATCCTGGCAGGACACTTTCACCACGCATCCTGGTTTATTTCTGAACACCTACGACAGGTGTCCCAATCCGGACACCTAACAGGAAACCTAGCTTGTTCTTTGCTGTGCGGGGAAAGGTGTTAAAGTCGGAATGAGGATACAGGAACATTAGAATAACGATAGTGCCATCGATGTCAAATATAAATAATGGTGTTTGTTGAAGCACCTTTGTAGAGCCTTGAATTGTAATAATCGACCCAATTCGTAATACCTGCCTTGAACTGTAACAAAAACTACCATGAATTGTAATACCTAATCTGTTTTACTTGAATTGTAATAAAAATTGCCGTGAATTGTAATAACTGACTGATCTGAAATGTAACTCAAAATTGCCGTGAATTGTAATAATTCCAACCGGCCCGAATTGTGGCCAGGGTTACGACCGAAATTGGAATGATGAACAATAATTAAACAGATGTTAAAGTATTTATGATGACATTATCCGTGAAGAGAAATATAATTTTAGGGTCAATGTTAAATGTGATGGTCGTGATCATGTAAATGGAATCAGTCTAGCACGGGAAACTGCAGCTCATGTTGTATACCATGCCACAGGGAGTTGAGAAGGAACACTGAGTGCACGGAGTTCCATTGCCTGGTGGTAGCAATGTAGCGCTTTGAGCGGAATCTGTAATTTTGAGTTACAATTCAGGTCGGTCCTGTATTATAATTTACGACCATTTTTATTTAATTTCAAGTAAAACATTTGAGGTATTACAATTCAGGGCAGTTTTTGTTACAATTCAAGGCAATATTACAATTTGGGTCGATTATTACAATACAGGGCTCTACAATCTTCAACACCCTTAGCAATTAGCCGAGTAGGAAACCTGCCGTCTTGATGGTATCTGTTTCGTGTACCTATATAAAGGGATGTCGTTCCAATCGTTATTTTCTCAATGCAGTTAATATTTAAAATCTTTTTAAGATATATAATTCTGTATTTTGTTTCAGTACAGGGGTTTCCGGTTGAAGAATTCATGGGTCTGGAACTACCTGTCTGTTTCTTCAAGTGTTCGGCCGCGTGCAACGAGCAACCTAATTTCTCGGCAATGTCACTGTGTCACTGTGATTCGGCGTGTCCGTTCTTCGGAGACTGCTGCCCCGCATACTTCCAGGAGTGCTTGGGCATGCGCTACGGCGACACACTTAACTTCCTGTACCGCATAAAACGCCTGAAAGCGTCACCGGAAGTACCCTACAATAGCGTTGCTCGCGCATCTCGTTTTTCGACCTGTGGAAAAATCCAGACGAATGTAGGGAAGCACATCTATTTAATCAGCAAGTGCCCGGATGAATTCAACGACGACGTCGTACGCAGGAAATGCGAAACTCAGACCACTGCATTTCCTTTCGATGTTCCGGTATCCAATCGCTGGAATGTCAACGAGATATTTGCCAACGTCTTCTGTGCTCTGTGCCATTTGTTGCCACGTCGTGACATGGTTGTGTGGAATTCGGAACTCCGCTGCTTCAGCGCTTGTTATAGGGACAAGCTGTGCAGGGCAAACAACATCACGGAAATAGAACGAAATCTCGCTACGCTTGAGATGAAACAAAGGTATTGCCTGACAAACGTAATTAACCACCCTGCTAATAACTATCGCGAGTGTAATAACAATATTCCACAGGGAAATTGCCTTGCGCCGAACAGCACATCGGTTGCTCCTATTGGCCCAAACAAACTGACGCAAAGTGACCTTGACCTCTTGTGCAACAGCTACATTTTCACGGTAAAATTTGGAGAGCTGTTCGTTAGAAACGTGCACTGCTTAACGTGCATCAAGAACCGGATCTACAACGCAACCGACATGAGCTGTTCACAGATGAGACAGACATTCTTCCTATTTGATAGTGTAAACCTTATTTTCAAAACAAATATTTCTGCGTTGACCATGTCCTACTCTTTCACGAATACACTGTTAGATTTACGACCGCCATCTTTGAAATGCAAGGAATCGCAGACGGCTAATGCGTTGCTGGGGAGGTGCGAGGAGAATCCGTGTGTTGACCCCAACTGGGTCAAAATACGAAACGATGGCTGTATTATCGTATATGAACCGGAAGTCAGATTGTCAAACGCAATGTCAGATAATTATTTAAGTCTCCGTCTTTACGTTTCAGTTCAAAGAGAAACGTCCAATTTCTCAAAGATTGCTCTGGATCTTGAAAGTAATATCCTCTCTGCGCTTCTTATTGTTACACAGAGACACAGCCTCAGCGGATTGAACACCTCAATCTCAACTGCTTCATTGGCTGAAATTTATACCGAGTCCAAGAATACAGCTCAGAAGATGAATTATGTATACTCAATGACGATGAAAACGCAGGAAAACCTAACCGATATTGTTAAGCTTACGCAGATATTGACCTTTGAACTTAAAGCGGCGTTGATTACCACTCCGGTGTCTCTGGATAGTACGGTCCTCTCCAACATGGAGGCCCTTGTTTCTGGAAAATGTCCTGAGGACCAGCAAGTACTGCTCGCCAATATGTCGCTAATCCAGGCGAACGGAAAGCTGTATGCAATGTTGACTCCCATTCGCAGCTTGGTCAGTTTAGAGGAAACACTGTTCTCTGTTGAATTGGACGACAAATTCGGTGTTTTCCACCTTCATGAAATGATGATTTGCGTAAGAGAAAAAGACACTGCCAACTTCACAAGTTCATACGCCGAGGCAAAACATTTAGATTGTCCGAAAATATCATTTAACGAAACAGAGTTCACTAAAAAGAAAAATAAGATTATTATTGGAACATTTGTTATTCAAGAAGACGTGTATGTCCTGAATGAAACTACAGCCCTTGTGTGTCACGATGCGGTCAAGTCACTTCTATCCGCCAGTCAAGATGCCACTGGAACTTTCAAGACTGTTTCATTGGCTACAGCTGAAGTCTGCATACTCGTCGCACTGTCGAGCCAGTTGGTCCGTGGAGACCACACAGACGACCTGAGCAGAATCCACTTGGCTCTGATGCTGACGTTGGCCGTAGCTTTTGGATTCGACTTTGCAGACCAACTGACCGAATTCCTGTCTCGTCTCCTGACCTCGTCCCTTCTTCACTTCCTTTGGCTCGTTGCCCACTTCTTGAACGCTTCAAGCGCTGGCCTTCTTCTGCAGCAGACGAGAAGCAACACGTCCGTGAAGGCCAAGCTAGTCCTGTACATGTTCACGAGCACCGCAGTACCCTTGGCGATAGTTCTCGTCTGCATCGTCCTTGAGAAAGGACCTTCTGCTCTGGAGATCGGCTACGGGTCAGGAGTGTTCGTGTGGTGGATGGGGAACTCGACCTCCTTGATGGTCACGTGTGTGGTTCCCTGTGGCATCCTGCTGCTGTTGTGTGTCGTCATCCACTGCTACATCCTCGGGGCTTCCCGGAACTCCACGAGGACCCGATTCGGTTCGGCGGACGGGCTCGTTATGACGGTGACGCTCGGGTTGCTTCTGTCCGTGGGATTCGGCGCCGAGTTCACAGGCATTGCGAGTCTCGGTTACGTCTTCTACGCACTCCATATTGCTATGGCTTTATCCTTCCTGCAGCGTTCAGTAACCAGTGTGATGATTAGTAGCGCGTTGAGTGAAAACGGGGACGCGGGGATCGCGGGGATGTTCACCGGGATAGATAATAACGTCGCTAAAATGAAAGAAACAGACGCAGTTATGTGATATTTTGATGAACACGTGAGAAATGTAAAATTTAAGCATGATGATTTTTGCTATCGTTTGGCGACAATGAACATGTGGCGAATTTCACCTGACGAATTTCACTCAGTGATGTAACATGAGTAAAAACCCTAAACTCAGTTGAGCAATATCTCACTCAAATTTGCTTGGAGAAATCGGGGTCAGGATAGATAATAACGTCGCCAAAAGAACAAAAATACTGGAATTTGTGTGACATTTTTATGAAGCCATAAATGTAAACTACTATACAGACGATAACATAATATTTATCACATTGAAAGATTCATAATACAGCTGATTTATTTCGATGAGTGTGATTTCTGCGAACAGTGATATATCTATTGAATAACAACTTATTACATTGTCATTGCATAAGATTATTATTTTTGTATCGTACGATATTGCCTGGTATTACTATATATACATACAATTGCATTGCATTATGTTGTATTGACTTTAATTGGCTTGATGGCTTCCGGGCAAATTATGTATATGTCTAGATAGTTTATCATAGTTGATAACCACATACAGTGTACTCTGTCTAAATCAGCACTCGTTGGGACCAAAATAATATTCCGGATTTAAGAGAGTGCCGGATTACTCAGTTTATCAAAAGTGCACTGTCATTGGTCGGGACTTTGAAATTGTGCCGGTCGACGCATATTGCCGGGGTATAGAGATGCCGATATTGAAAGAGTACACTGTAATCGTTATGTATGTATATTTAATTGATGTTTACGTGTATATAAACATGTTACTAACGTTCCTCATATTGTGTTCTTTCGTTTTTCGTAGGATGCAATATATTGCAATAATGCCTGCCATTTGCATGAGACATACGACCTACACGAGATATGTATGTTCGTTTTGGAATACTAGTAGTTCTTAGATCGCTACGAGCGCGCTATGGTCTCGTAGTGGAAAATTTAACTTCGTGAAACGGCACCCCGATACCGTATTTATTCAATGATAATAATGATATTTATATGGCGCATTAACTCCACACATCATAGGGGTATGCTTAAAGGGCATACACATTGAACATAATCCGAAGGTATATTATATATACGTACATGGAAAGGAGAATATTAATTGCAGCGCTGAAAGCTAGATACAGGTAATTCCAACTGAACTAGACATACTGCATGTATTCTGTACTAAATGATTAAATATATTGTTCTCAGCTGGCGGTATACGCCGAGATGTTTTATCTCCCTCTAGATGACGTCAATCATAATGATGATATCGGCGATAAAAATGACAGTTCCATCCAATATCATGAATAATATAGTGGATGATCAAGATATCAACGACGGCGACAACTGACATGAATTGGTAGATTATATAAGTCGTCATTACACCTGTGCGTATGTTTGGCTGTAGAAGTGGCATTGAATTGGATATTTTAATATACCATGGTGTCGTTTCTGTTTCGGGGGGATGATAAAACTGGTGGTGCAAATGATTCCCAATTTTCGACCATGCTGTGAAAGTGGTAAACAAAGCCGTTTCTGATGATGTTGAAACAATAACGTGAATGTTTATGTGCGCTGCAGAGGACTATATACACATCTTCACTGGTTAATGCTTAAAACCAGAAATTGTTCGAGTCTCCAAAGAACATTGCTATGTGAAATATATATGGAGAAAACAGTTTTAAAAGACATTGAGACCATGCATGCAAGGTATATATAGGAAATACCGAAATGGATCCCGTTTGTCCCCAGAACAAAATATATTCGCGGTGAAGGGATTACTTTCCAGTGGAACTACTTTCCTAAGTGGATATAGTATGCCATTCATGCGGATAAATTGTGTGAAGAGGCCTAGGCGGCAAATCACGCCATGATCGCGGCAGGCGTATAGCTGTCGAAATAAAAAGGCCATGAATGTAAAAGAGAACAAAAATAATACTTTAATAGTAATGAGCAGCGCAATGGGTTCTAATGATAAACTATTAAAATATCTAACTGTTCCGATGTAGGACGTTCATTAATCTAGGTAACGCAAAATGAAAGGACCGACTAACGCATCTGGTACCAATTGTGTGGCTAGGCTTAGACAACAGGAACACGAGATCATGCAGGTACAGAGGAAGTGAAATTGACACACGCATAACCCGCACGCCACCTACAGTTTGATATTACAACAATTGCAGGTCGATATTGCAATACATGCAGGTCGAGATTACAACACGTACAGGTCGGGATTGCACCACGTAGAGGTCGAGATGGCAACACTTACAAGGTCGAAATTTCAACACTTGCATATCGAGATTACAACACATACACGTAGATATTACACCACGTACGGGTAGAGTGTGTGCAACTTAATAGATCAAGGATACAACACCCAGAAATCAAGAATATAACACCATGGCATTTGAAGATCTAGATCTGTTTCGGATCACTGAAAGATAATTAAGTTGGAAAATGACGGAGAACAAACATTTCCAAATGGATCTTATAACTACCTATAAGAGTTCCTCGACAATTCACGGATTATCTCACATCACGAACTCAGCACTATACGGCTGGAGACGGTGAGTAGCATATTAACGACTGACTGTCTGGGTATCCTTTCACAAAGCTCTCTTAGTCACTAACAGACCATAGCGCTCTCTTTGCAATGCATTAGCTATCAGCAAAGAGAGCGCTATGGTATCTTAATGAACCAGAGAGCGTCGTGAAAGGATACCCTGGTTCTTGCAAGTACCGTAGTCCTATGGTAATTAATTACATAGACAAAGTTGCTTCGTCTCCATAATGCTTCTGCAATTCCCTGTGAATGCATATGATGATGGTAGACATTGTTTCTGGACTACCCGGTAGGTATAATACACTTGTAGATACGGTGGGTGTGCACAGGGGTCTATGCATGAAAGCAAATTATTTTAGTTGGTAACAATGCGTCATGCCTTGCAGCCTTTCTGCTATTCGTGTAGTCAGGAACTTCTGGTTTAGGTCGAAACTACCGGTATAGTCTCGTTTCATGCATTAGAATCCAGAGTATCCTTTCTCGAAGTTCTCTTATCTACTAAGAGACTGGTAGCGCTCACTTAGCAGTGCATTAGCTATCGGCAAAGAAAGCTCCACCAGTATCTTGGTGGATAAAGAGAACTTCGTGAAGGGATGGCCTGGCTTCAACACGGGGGCCATGTTCCCGAAGCCATCGTAAACGTAACGACATCGTTAAGTCATCGTCGAGAGAAATGTGATGATCCAGAGGCCAAGTTCCCGAAGGGATGCTATACCTAACGACATCATTAGCATTCGTGGAGGAAATGTGGGTTTTTTGGCATCAATTCTATTCCTTCAAGAAGGCTTTACGATGTCGTTACGTATACGATAGCTTTGGGCACATGGCCCCCGGTCTATGACTGGTTCCTGCAAGTAGTATACTTGTAACCGTGGTAAATGTTATCGTCTGCCACTGCTTTAAGTATACTGACGAAGGCGAGAGGTAAACATCTGTCTGCTGCCTGTAAAGTCGGCGAGAGTGCATGCATGACTGCGATCGCGGTTCCAGTGTAATGAAGTCTGCGAGTGCAACCGTCATATAGCCGCGGGTTCAGTAAATAACGGCACCGTGACGGTGTAATGCCTTGCACAGTCGTAGATTAATCACAGAGCCAGAAAGGTTATGAGCACAAGCTCTAATAGAGGTGACGTCTGTAGCTGTAGTGAAAAGTTGGTGCTTGTTTATCTAGGTTTCTTTTTCAAGCACGCCTAAATCTACTTTTCTCAGGGTCGCATGCATCCTCGCACCCTAGAGGTACTGATTACGTTAGCACTTCATCTACCCCTGGCACACATCTAGGGGAAAACTCGCGAAAACAGTCTATATATAGGCGCTATAAATAGAACATTGATAACATCTATTTCATTGGATAGATTTTTACGGCGTTTTCGGGAAAATGTTTTCAATGGTTGGCTGTTTGCGCGTATTTTGCCATAGATGTGTGCCAGGGGTAGATGAAGTGCTAACGTAATAAGTACGTTTGGAATGTTATGTCCAAAAAGGCTGGTGGTCCTTAATTTGTTTTGTTGTGTACATTTCTGAATTCCAGATTCCTGTGGCTGTTCCTTGTCGGAGGAATGGGAACGGTCCTGGGGATTGTCGTATACTTTGACATGGTCGACTACTTCCGGTTTGATTCTAGTACCGTCGTCACTGCACATATGTATACGAAACTTGACTTTCCCTCCGTGACAATTTGCAACTTGAACCAGTTCCATCGATCACGCGTTCCCAAAGACGTCGAACTTAACGGCCTACTCTACAACCTCAGCGAGTTCGAAGACATCCAGAACTATCTTGTAGACGACACGGTCTTCGTCAACGTGAGAAGCGCGGACGTGAAATGGACCGGCGAGCGGCTGTCGGCCTTTGCGTCCTTCGCCGCGCACCGGATGGAGGTCATGTTTCATATCTGCTACTGGAAGTCTCGCAAGATTCCGTGCGACGAGATCTTCACGAGAACGCTGACGGATCTTGGGTATTGCTTCACATTCAACAAGAACGTCACGAAGAAATTCACGACCGTTTTTACTGGGCCCGTGAGCGGCCTGAGGGTCATGATGAACATTGAACAGGACGAGTACTACTTCTACAAGACTACACAGGCTGGCGTGAAGGTCAGGACAATAATAATAATGATAATAATAATAATAATGATAATAATAATAATAATAATAATAATAATAAGGATGACCATTACCATGATACTACTACTACTACTACTACTACTACTACTACTAATAATAATAATAATAATAATAATAATAATAATGATGATGATGATAATGTTGATCATGATGATAATAATAATAATAATAATAGTAATAGTAATAATAATAATAATAATAATAATGATCATGATGATGTAGACAAAGTAGCTTCGTCTCCATAATGCTTCTGCTATCCGCTATATGAATATGCTCGCAGGTTTACTGCAACATTCAGCGCTACGGATGTTGCGGGCTTCTTCCTGCTCTAAATTGACATGTCGTGATGTTAGTGAAAGATTCTAGAAAGCGACTCTAAATCCCAATACAAAAAAAAAGGTAGTAGTAGTAGTAGTAGTAGTAGTAGTAGTAGTAATACTAATAAATACCAATAACAATAACATAATAGTAATACTACATCCCTACTACTACTACTACTACTACTACTACTACTACTACTACTACCACCACCATTACTACTACTACTACTACTAAATCGTAGGCCTAGTACACCAACGTAACACCTACGTTCACTGGTTCCGGTCAACTTTCGCAGAAAGACAGGTTTCTCCACATTGCAGCGCTACTATTGTCCCGAAGACGAATGTCGACCAGCACGACACCAAAACAAAAGCTTTCCCACAGATAAGGCATTTATTTAAAAGCCTCATTGGAACCACCATGCAGGCACTACAGTGATGGTATAGCGCCATAGTACAGTAGCTTTGTGAAACTGGCCCTTTGTTCGGTGTTTTCTTCAGGTCCTCATCCACGACGTGGACACGCCTACGCTGATGGCGAACCACGGCGTCTTCGTGCAGCCCGGAACGTCTACGTTCGTCGGTATTAGTATAGAAAAGGTAAGGCGGCATCCCCGCGATCTAAACTCAGTGACGGTTCTTAAGGTGTGACTAGACGGTAAGTCTGTCTCGTGAGACCTGCGTTACATAACTGTCTCATAAGAAAACTTGCCGTGTAGCCAGGCGCAAAGATTCTGCTAAGTCAGAATTTCTCGCGGACCTTTTTGTCTTATGGAAATAGGACTTTGTATAATGATAGCTACGCCCTGAAGGTTAGTAACTCGGGGCTATATCCTTTCAGTTAGGTCTAGGTACACTTTCACAAAGCTCTCGTATCCACTAAGAGACCCTAGCACCCTCTTTGCAGGTAGCTAGTGCACTGCAAAGACAGCGTTATGGTCTGTTAGTGGCTAAGAAAGCTTTGTGAAACTGGGATGTCCAAAATCCTGATATGTTCGTGCTTCTAGGAGATATTCGAATCGGTGTAGCTGCCCAATGACCACGTCCCCTGTCTTATCGAGGATATTTTCTTCTCCTCAGAGAACGTCTTTGGGTCCGCCTTACATGGAATGTGCGGACACCGACTCCGCAAAATTCGAGAACTCCGTACAGCGTTATCCCGGAGCATCTTACGACACCGATGCCTGTAGGAGGGAATGCTTCCTCGGTGAACTTCTGAATGCGTGTGGGTGCAAATATTTCCTCGAACCAGGTACTTTATTATAATGTGAACATTTATATGCGCCAATTCAATCGGCTAGAAAACAGCTTGCTGATAGCGCTATGTTATTACCCATGTCAATGGATCTGTGTGCTCTCGTGTTCCTTCTCAATTCCCTGGGGAGTATACAATAGCTTTAGTCACCTGGCCCAATTAAAGTTTGTTTTTCTCTGTGCGACATGGATATATACGGCGGAATGAGATCTAATTCCGAACCAAGTTTACATCGCAGTTGCATTGTATATTTAATATGTATTAGGTGGATTCATTATTCTAAATAGACCTACTATCTATAGTTAATTCAATGACATCTGCATGTCGTATGGAGATTTTGTAGTTTTTCTCGACAACTATAATTTACTTATCAATTTCCACATGACAATACTTGCTGAACTAACATTACAGAATAACACACGCACACACACACGCACGCACACACGCACACACACACACACGCACGCACACACACACACACACACACACACACACACACACACACACAGTACTATTACTACTACTACTAATTTATAAAATAGTGCTAATAATAATTGATAACGTATGTAACAAAATTAATACCGAACCATTCATATAAAATACAAATACCCTATACCGGTGATAATATCGATATTTTATACGTCACCATTGCTGGCATTAGTATGATAACTGGCAAGTAAATATTCGCTTAACACATAGGCCTATCAATCATAGCCAAGGAAATTAAATATGAGCATTTATATTAAAACGGTCATGTATCGAGTTTGTACACTGACGTCCAAATTAATTATACATGTATACAATGCATTATATATCTTCAACAGGACCGGAGCCACTGTGTTCACTAGACGAGCTAACTCATTGTTATCTACCCGCGCTAGGTGAGTATACATTAATATTACATCCATTGTTAAATTATATGTATCTTACATGATTTAGGGCCTGATGGAGCGGTTGGTGTGTGTGTGTGTGTGTGTGTGTGTGTGTGTGTGCGTGCGTGCGTGCGTGCGTGCGTGTGTGTGTGTTTGTGTGTGTGTGTGTGTCAAATTTGCTGTTTCACATCCGGTTACTGACTATGACTGCAATATCTCCTTGCAAGATTGTGTCCAGTCTTCATCCTAGCATTACCTTTATCAGACTTGGTACGGTACAGCATGTAGCAGCCACCAGCAGTATGAAGGTTAAATGATTCTCCAACACTGACATACCTATACATGCTAAAGAACGTAATATTAATGTATTTCCAAATGCCTAATAACATGTTCGTGCTTGTGTTCTACAGATACGGTTGATGTTATGTTTTAACAAGTTAAAACCATATACAATTATGGTTTGTTGACACAGTGTTATGGTCAAACATATTTTACCTGAAAGTATGTATGTACTAGTATTTGATTTGTCTACACAACTATATCGGCCAACACTCTACATTTTCCCCATGTCCCTCTGGTTTTAAATATTTTCATATTTTATGTATTTTTGTCTCACTACATTTTCATCGGGATTAAAAATTTAGATGAAAATGAAACAAGGCAAATTTAGGTGTTTTCCCTTTACACTGAGTCTACAATATGCACCCTTATTTCTTTATTATGAGAGAAAGATAGTGCGGCCATATTCAGGTTTTTACCGGAAGTTTACACTGGCGATTCAAGCAAGGTTCTATATCAAGGGGTCATCTACTTATACAGCGGTGAAAATATTTTTGGAAGTACAAACATAATGTCAAATGAATGTCCTTCGCAGTTATAAGAACTAGTCCAACACGAGCGTTGTAGCAAATAACACGAGCATACGATTATATCTGTGATTGTATGCCTTTAAGGTGAAGATAATTTTATAATAATATTATGTTCTTGATGGTGTATTTTGTATTTCACAGATAGGTTGATGTTAAGTTATGATAAAGAATGCGACTGTCCCAAACCTTGCAAGGCGACAACATACCAGCCCACCATATCCACCGCCAACTTCGCGTCCAAGTTCATAACAAAACTGATGGTTCTGAGAAACGTCACCAAGAACGAAAACTTCATCAAGTACTGTAACGCATATATTTAATGCGTCATTAATATAATGAGACATAAATTAAATGCGATCTCGACTTCAAACGTAAATGCGCATGGGCCATGCCTCCTTGCCTCCATTCTAACTAGTATATTGATATTCTGTATTGAGTCAGGCAAGGAAGTGCATTGTTTCCCTGTTGATTAAATATTTAGTGGCACATTTTTAGGACATTTTAAATAGTGGACCTAAATAGGACTTAACAAGTAGCACTGTTGCTCAGGTTCGAATGGGGGACCTCAGAAAGACAACTAGTACATCATTTCTTAAAAGACTAATGGTACATGCATAGTTTCATTATAATCTGATTCGAAACTAATGCTCCTAAAAGTAGATAATTGGACACTCGCCAAATACTATATAGTGTATTAATTGCGAAAACTGATATTTGATTTTAATGATACCGCCACTGGTGATAAGCTGCAAATATAGGCTTATTTTCGAATAGTGTTGTTGAAATCAAGTGTTTATATTATATTTAGTTTCATTTTATTTTAACCGTATTTCTCCCAAATAAATAGACGCACTGCTTCAATAATCCGCACCGGAAGCCCACACCTATGTAATTGTCATCCGGATACCCAGTGTCATTCAAACGTTAGATTTTGAGCAACGACACAGGACACCCGGATGTGTAGTATTGTATTCACCTTTTTCCTAGCACTATGTTTTTTATTTTAGGGATAATTTTATTGACCTCAGGGTGTATCTGGAGACATTGACCGTGATGGAAGTTGACCAGAAGCCCACAATGACTGTGACCGGAATCCTAGGTAACAGCGGCCATTCACTATATAGAATGTTAACCCTATTACGTTATACTAGTATCTACTGCTGTCACTCCGTGACCGACGTTCATCTTCATCACGCCGACGCCTGGGAAATATATAACATGTAGAGTTATCTGTCCTAAAGCAAGCTGTCGACCAATCCTTGATCGCTTGAGCTGGTTCCGTTCGAAACACTGTCAGATCGACGAGTCGATTCATTGGGATCCACCTAGCGACATCCGCAGATTTTCGCATAATATTATACTAGTATAATTACGAGATATCGCGAAGTTTATACGAATGGAGTCGAGCATTAGTCCGTTTGGTTTTTAAATTTACATCCGGTTGATGAGATGCTTTTTGAAAGAGTACCATATTTGTTTGGGTGGTGCGAGCTATGTACCGCTGTAGTCACTGTTAGGTTCTTCAAGGAAAGAAAGTTAATGATATCAGTGCAAAAGTATATATATATACTTTTGCACTGATATCATTATATATATAGATACTATAGATAACCATATACCGTATAACATAGTAACTTAATTATCATAATAGTTAATACCTAATGACTATTGCATTGGCATTCTCTTGTCACCAACAAATCCAAAATAATTATATCATTTTTGTTTTCTAACACAACGTTTGGGCTTCAGCATATATTCTTGGATTTATTTACAGGTAACCTCGGTGGCCATATGGGGCTGTGTTTAGGCGCCAGTATACTGTCACTAACTGAGCTGTTCGAGTTCCTCATTCTAATGGCGACCCAACGGTTCATACGGAGAGGAAGGGTTGACAGGGTTGACAGGGGAAATAACGACTCTGGTGAAATTGTAATGAACGACAAGAAAGACCAACCGGTCTGAAGAACGTTTAAGAACATCCGTATAAGATTCCGAGACGTCCAGCGACTGTGAGAAATAGAAATCATAGGCCAGGCCCCCGCTATTACGTGTACGATTACACGCTTAAGCTCAAATATTACGGGGATTTGTGGACAAAACGTTTGAGTTGAACCTGAAATCTTAGCAAAAGAAAAAGTTTAGCAGTCTCGGGACTGGTTGTGAAAGGTACTTGGGCTAACGTTAGCGTGTTTTAATACAATGTTGCGCTGCGCACGTCGTCATCAAGATCGACTAGCCTAAGAGTGAGTTTGATCACTAACTATGGTTACCATAGTTCGACTAGACCGTGATCGAACTACCCATGGTTCAACTATAG
>JAUTBQ010149423.1:0-14278 GCA_032361185.1 Lepetodrilus ovalis | reverse complement strand
CACGTTAGCGGGTAGCATGGAATTCCCCCCAGTGTGGATCGACGAAGGGGATTTTGGCGATATAGAATTGATGATGATTATCACAAATGAATGTAGTATACATTTATTACTCAAATATAGTGTTACGTGCTCATAAAAATCTGTGATTGTATGCCTTTAAGACGTACTAATACGAATAGTGATATAAATAACAAATGTTTACAAAAAAAACAACATGAATTGTTACTAGCCCTTTAGGTTACCTTTAGCATTAGGGGAAATGGCCTGGGCTAACAAACTAGTGTTAATTCCCATCCATGCTAAGCTGACCTTGCTGACATGAACATGTGCTGGTATTTTTATGATCTGATTATTCCCTATTCATTTTCTTGAGTTCAGTTTATTGTTGATGTATTTAATAAGGCTTGTTTTTGGTGGAGTATGCAGATCAATACTCCCATTTTAGATTAGTAACATTTGAATTCCAGCTCTCTTAGTGTGGCACTTTCTTGTAAGATATTGATTTTTATAGGTGCTTTTGACTGAAAAATCTTTATTTGAGCTGGGTGGTTTCTGGGAATATCTGTATTTTCGCAGTCCAATTTTATAATATTTATATTATCTGTGCTTTTGACTGAACAATCTTCATTTGAACTGAGCACTTTCTTAGATGTCTTTTAGCAATCCAGGATATTTCTAGAAATACAGTATGTTGTTTAGCTGCTAACAAAAAAAATGTTACATCATCAACAATCAACATCAAGTACATGTAATTAATTGCACTAATGAAACTGGGGATTGGTGGGAGTTGGAAGATTTGAGGTGAAAAGAAATCAGTTCTTGGCCGACATTTCTTTATTCCCCCCGAGATTCCATGTGACAAGTCTCGGTAGCTAAACATACCCATCCTCGCGATTGTTGACTATTTCCACCGATCTGTTTTGTTTTGATTGTTGGTGGTCGCCATTCCTCTCGTGAGATGATCAGCCATCACAACAGCGAGGAACAGCGAGAGATCAGTGGGTTTTTTTTGTCCGACATTGTGTGGACTAGATCCAGATATAGTCGGGGGAGTGTTTAACTAAATGTGGTGACATTCATGACATAGTGGAGAATCCCACCAGAGATGTGCGAAACTCATTGTTTGTATAACCCCAGGTTGGTCCGTCTGTCTGCATGGCTATGCAGTTATGAAACGGTTTTTAGTATGATTTCATGGTCAAGTCTTATTTTCCATGTAAGAAAACATTGAGTTAAACATGAAATCATATGCAGAAGAGTTTGTAACCTTGACCTCTGTCTGTCTGTCTGTCTTGTCTCGTGTCTCTGTCTGTCTGTCTTTCTCTATGTCTGTCTCTGTGTCTTGTCTCGTCTCTCTGTCTGTCTGTCTTTCTCTATGTCTGTCTCTGTGTCTTGTCTCGCCTCTCTGTCTGTCTGTCTCTATGTCATGTCTCTGTGTCTTGTCTCATCTGTCTATCTGTCTCTATGTCATGTCTCGTCTGTCTGTCTCTGTCTATCTGTCTCTATGTCTTGTCTCCCCTCTGTCTGTCTTTGTGTATCGTCTCTATGTCTGTCTGACTGTCTGGCTGTACGTATATATCTGTCTTATGTCCTACCATCTACCTGATTCAAATGCCTTGGAGTATGATAGCTGGTTACATTGTAAGATTTGTGTAATACAAGCTGTTTTATCACTAATATATCAGTAAAGTAACTGCGAGTTCTATATCTTACTATGCCTTGATGTTGGACTAGGATAGCTTCAAGTCTAAATTTAAACGTATTCGACCGGTATTCATGCACTTATTTGCACTGCACGGAAGGGTGGGGTGCACAATTCTATGCATATTGTACACCTGTCATTCTCGGCTTATCTGAATCAGCAATGGTTCATGCTTATAACGGTAACACCTGGTTGTGTTACCACCCAAATGCAATGCAAAATCTTGATGATTATTATTTGACTCGAACAGAATGTGGAAGCTGGGGCAAATATAGTATGACTTTAATATGTCAGGGTTTTTTTCATTTCTGGTTTGTAATAGAGCAAAATTTACAAGAATCCACCTTTTCATGCATCAAAAGGCTCACAATTTTTAAAACAAAATAATTTGCTTATCGTGTTGATTATTGTTTTGAAATGTGTTGCCTGAGTGCCGCAAAGTTGATGTTACATACTATTGAGCTGTTCAACACATGTTTCGCATACCGAAAATTACATCCAGTCTAATCAAAAACAAACCAGGAATCATAGCCGATCTATAACTTTATTTGATGTCATCACTGGTCTTGGTGTAATATCATTTATCACTTCTTTGCATTTTCTACAGATGGAGGATTCTATTCTGTCCTTTTTTTTATATAAATATGTATGGAATTTAATTAATTTTATTCATGCTGCAAGTAATAGACAAGCAGTAATGCGCTACATTGGTATTGATTCTGAATCATCCAGGCCTGGAGAGATGGAAGCCTATGTAATTATTGCAGTGAGCTTCAGAATATCATTTGCAGTTTTAAAGTTGAGGTGGATCGATGACTGGTTTGTCGGCTGGAGATGTCTGTGGCTCCACTCCAGTCTATCGTCATTGTCGAATGTTCGGGTATATTCTCAAAATAAACTGTTACGCAAGATGGATTGTGGGTATAATTTCTGATCCCCGATATTTGGGTTATCTTCTCCTGAGGCTGTTTGAGGGCGATTATTCGCGGTTCAGAAATATACATTGACCTCGTCTATTGACTCCCATTATGTAGCTAATAGCCACTGATCTGCAGGGATCGCTGGTTTTCAACAGGTTTATCGGCGAGATTAAGTGGTCGCGCCTCATTTAGCTGCGGACGTTTATGACGTCTTAGCACTTTTGGATTATTATATATCTGGTTACAGATTGTTTGGAATAGATCGATATAAATTAACATCTCTATTTCAAACTTGGACTGTGTTCACTAGTCTATGAAATTGACAGATATTATATTAAACAATAATTCACTCAGTATAATGTAACAAAATTATAAAAATATACCTACTGACATCACATCACACAGAGTATGCTCTGTCTTAGTTATATTGTGCATTAGGTATATAATTGTAGACCTTTCACAAACATTAACAATGCACACTGAAATGTATAGGATCTATGCATGTTAACCTAATGTAACAGTGATATTCTGTGTTAACTTGATATAATTTTGTTGGGGTCTATTTCCCGGACCCGGACTTGCTGTCTACTTGCTGCCCAGACCCAATTCCTGGCAATCTGATTGGCTCACATGACCAAAAATATTTTGGTGTCAAGTGAACCAATCAGATTGACGGGAATTATGTCATGGTCCAGTAGACCACAGGTCTGGATCCAGGGAAAAGATGTCACCTATTATTTTAGACAAATATGTATTAACAAGCACCAAGGGCGACGGTCACTGATATTAATGTAATACAATTATCCTACTTGATGTACTGGGTAACAAATAGATACAAAGATGATGGTAAATTTATAATGTCATGCATCGACTGATTTAGAACATTTTTGCATAGATACCTGTTTCCCAAGAGTTTAAAACTGTTATTCGTGCAAATTAAATTCATCGTTGGTAATTTTATTCTTTGATATTAATAACACAATACAATGTATGTCAAATGTTTCAGAACGCTTAATATAGATGTGATCTCCTGTCCTAAAATCTCATTTTTATTGCATCTACAATTTGCAGAAGAAGCAGTAAATTTATATCGATTTTGAAGTACATGTGTACAATTATATTACTTAATAATCCTTCCCTTTTATCTTGCTAATTGATTGTTGACAGTGTTGTTTTGACATTCCAATTCTGCAGACATTCAGAATGCGGAGCTCCAAGTTCCGGCATGTGTTCGGAAAGCCGTTCCGTAAGGATATGTGCTTCGAGAACATCCGCATATCCAAGAACGCTCACGATGGATGTATTTGTGCTGTCAATCCAAAGAACATTGCCGTGGTAACAGAAAGTGCTGGAGGCGCGGCCTTCATTGTGCTACCTGTCAATCAGGTGAGTGTAGATGGGCCTGCCCAACCACTAATCGTGACAATTATTTATCTTGAGCGATTCCTAAAGATCTGCATAGAGAGTGACTGAATTGACTGAATTTTACATCGAGTGATCGTTTTTGCATAGAGGGATTGTATTAGCATCTAGTGACTGTTTACCAGTAAATAAAATGACTGTTTACATGAAGGATGGAGTGACTACATTTACATGGAGTGACTGCATTTACATTGAGTGACTATTTACATGGATTAGTCACTGTTTCAGGGCAGGCGAGTCATGGAGTGACTGCATATACATGGAGTCACTGTATTTACATAAAAGTGACTACTTACATGAAATGATGTAGTGACTGTATTAATTAATCACTGTTTCAGGGTGGGCGAGTGGACATCAATATTCCAAAAGTCTCCGGACACGCAGGAACTATCCTGGACCTGAAGTGGAACCCATTTGACACGTCGGTCATAGCCTCGGGATCCGACGACGCCACCGTAAGTATTGGCAGTGCTTGCAGAGCCAGATTAATGTTTCAAGTAACAAATTCGTGAAAAACTACGCTCCTACCAGCTCTTGAGATAACTTCAGCATTACGATAATAATGGCTATAATTACTATCTCTGATTAGGTGAATATCTAGGTGAAATATTCCCACTGCACTAATTTAATAAAAACTTACATATGGAGAAATGCTGCATGTTAGGTCCCATAATTCTTATATCTAACAATATTTTCAGTCTTTTTCAGTTAAAATTCGGCCAATGGTGATAGCTGTATGTGCCTCAGCTTATAGTTTTCTGAAGAATATCAGGCGTATTTCCCATGCTATTATACATCCCATTACCAAAAAAATATATCATTTTTTTAAAAAGCCATTAGCATTTTACTGGTCATTTGCTGTTGAGCCTCTTGTTGTCAGAATGGGATGAAAGATTCCCGCTGCGGCGTAAAACAATAATTCTCACTCACTCTTGTCGGACACGAGCTGACGTGTGTGCGGTGAATGTTTTCAGGTCAAAGTCTGGCGGATTCCACATGACGGTCTCCTTGGCAACCTCAGTGACTGGCAGGTGGACCTACACGGCCACCATCGCAGGGTCGGGTACATCGAATGGCACCCCACGGCCACCAACATCCTCCTCTCCGCGGGATTTGACTACAAGGTAGGTCTCCACCTCATCACGCGCTACTTCTCTGACCAAGGGCATTGGCATAATCATGAAGCCTGTTCTGAAGAAAGTTCGATGATGTGTTTTTGATGGGTGTTCTTAAAATATTTGTGCTGCGACGTAAAGCTCTAATTTATTCATACATTCTTAAAATTGTTGCGTATAATTGAAAGTTTCGTGATGCAACGTAAAACATTAACTCGCACCCATAACTTAAAATAGTATTTAAAAGTATAGAAAAATCCACATGATCCAATAATTTTTAAACTTACTCTAGACATATTGTATGCCAACAAAATGAAGGAACAGTCAAAGGGCTTTGATTATGTATTTGTTTTCATCTTGATGAATAATCTGTACTTGTGTTATTTCAATATCGAACTTCTTCATATTTTCTCTCTCTGCAGGGTTAATCTCACTCACTTTCATACAGAATATCTCTTGAGATAGAGATAATGTTCGTTTTATGCCACAGTCCAATAGACCATGGGCATCCAGCGATGGAAACTTACCAATAACACTTACTAGCCCGAATAGTGATACAAATAACAAATGTTCATCCCTGGGCATTTCTTTTCTGCTATTGGCCAGACAAAGGTTACGTTATGGTATCGACGCTAATGAGATGGTATTGGCATATGAAAGTTGATATTTCTATTTGAGCTTGTCTGTTGCAGTGTTTCTTGTGGAATATCGAGCAAGCTGAGCCTGTGAACGTGATCGACTGCCACAAGGACACAATCTTCTCCATCGCCTGGAACAGGGAGGGCTCCACGTTTGCCACCACCTCCAAAGACAAGAAGATCAGAATCATCGACCCCAGGTCCTCCGACGTCGCTGTGGTAAAACCTTTGTCGTACTTGTAGATGTTGTGCGTGGGTGTGTGTGTGTCTGTGTTTGTGTGTGTCTCTGTGTGTGTGTGTGTCTGTGTGTGTGTGTGTCTGTGTGTGTGTGTGTCTGTGTGTATGTCTGTGTGTGTGTCTGTGTGTGTCTGTGTGTCTGCGTGTGTGTGTGTGTCTGTGTGTGTGTGTGTGTCTGTGTGTGTGTGTGTGTGTCTGTGTGTGTGTGTGTCTGCGTGTGTCTGCGTGCGTGTGTGTCTGTGTGAGGTACTTCGGGCGAGACTATTGTCGACTATTTGCGATCTATAGTTCGCCCGAAGTCGTTATAGTCCGACTATCGTGACGTCACACAGAAACTATAGTCCGACCACAGCGACGCGCTGGTTTCTGTTCAGGCAAGATGGCGGCAGAAGACAGGTTTGTGAATTGTGCAGAATGTATTTTCATGTACAAGTGTTGTAAAAGTTAGTAAACGTATGAAATTGTTAGTACATAATTATTATTGTTAGCAAAAATCATCCACATATTAATAACAAAATTGCAATGCTAGTGCGTAAAGACATGGAAAAATGTAACTACAGTCGTATCCAAATGCACACCCCACCACTAGGTCCACTTTCCACACGTTTACTATGTTATAATTCTAATTTGTACCTTTTGAATGACTGTTATGTCTTCCAGAACGTACATTGACAGTTGTAAATATCATTTTGGTATAGTAAATGGCGAATGCCTTCAGTTTATTTACATAATGTTCTGTAAACTACTTCCCCAAATGCAAATTATTTTATGCCTATTATATAAATGTTATTATTTTTCAGTGGAAAGAAAATGATACTTGAAATTACTCACAAAGGAAGTACTCACAGAGTTGAAGTGCCCCCCGAGTTTGCTGCTCTTGTCACCAGTTCCACAACTGGTATGTATGTATACGGTATTAAAATGTATATCTATGTATGAAATGTGCACACAATATAACTAACATAACTGCATGTGAAAGGTATGTATATAGATAACAACATGACCACTTCCAGAAACCTAAAAGAATAAATCACTCACTCCATAAACCTAGAAATACTTTCTATAATGTACATCAATTGTTACTGTTGTAGATCCAGCCATTAAGCAGACCATTATAGAGACACTGTTACAGAGTACAACTAAGGCTACTGGTGAATCTGGTGACAAACCAAGTGCGACTCTCCTACATTTCTGGAAAGAGAAAGAAGAGGATGCGTTGGTGGCCCTTAGACTGGAAAGGGATGACAGTTTCGTCACATCAAGGAATCACGCTTCGTTGTGGAAAGGTATTTAGTGAACAGATATTATTAAAGTCTATATGCACTGGCAGAGCAATACACTAGTAAGGATTGCTACATTCCACTTGTTACATCTGAACTTTTAGTGGTCCCATTGCACCAGTAAAGTACAACAATTTAACTGAAATAATTGTATTGGTTCATTTATGTCAGAAATAACATTGTCAATTGTTTACTAAATGGCGAAGTTTATTAATTCCATTCATTTTCAAATGTATTTAAACAATAACCTATATGTTCGTGTATAATGGTATTAGAATAATGAATAAAAACAATGTTTTATAAACAGGCGTATACACTGGGGGACTATGTAGCTGAATAGCATACACCACAATGCTAAATTTTCTTCTAATGTATGTTAAAAAAGTAGGAAATGTTTTTGTGTAACATTATTCCATTTTCACCCTACCCTTAAACCTATTCCACATACCATAATTCTCCTAAATATTCACACCCTCTATATTTCTATACCGTAATTATCCTAATTATTCATACCTCTATGTTTATATACCGTAATCCTCCTAATTATTCACACCTATATTTCTATCACCTATTTATTCTGTGATTAAACAATAAGACAATTACCATGTATATACAATATAATTATTTTATTAGTAACGAATAGAAATCTTTCACATTAACTTGTTAAATTAGTTAAATCCTATAGCTCACCAACCATGCCCATATTGTTATTTTATATTTTTGTCCATAACCTGTCTATGTTACTTCCACAGGCATTGTGGAGGAACTTGCCACACTTGGATGTAATGTTACTATGCAGCAAGCCCTAAATAAATACAACAGTCTGCGAAAGAAATGGAAAGAAATCTGTGATGCACCATCTGGAAGCGAGGCCAGATACTTCCGCCAACAAGTGGCATTTGATAATGCCTTTGGTACAAAGGCAAGTACACGACCCAGTGCCGTCATCGACACCAATAAAAGCAATGATAAAAATGCTCCTTCCTGTTCTGACCAGAGTATTTGTGAAAAGGAGACGAAGCTTACCAAGAAGAAAGAAAGCAGCAAAAGGAAAGCACCAGAAATGGTAGAACTCATAAAAAGTCAAAACGAAGATTTCAAAACGGAAATGGTGAGAATGCATAATGAGAAGATGCAAAGAATGGACAGACTTTTGGATCTATATGAAAGGGATGTCGACAAATCTGCCAAATAATAACTATTATAAACATTTCTATTGAAATGGCCAACTGCTAACCCTGCATATGCTGTTATATTTATTTGTTATTTTTTTTACACTTGTTACTTTTGTCATACTATACATTGGCATGACATGTATACTCCATATTGTTTATTATCTCAGGAAATGCTTCTTGGATTTACTACAAAATTACTTCCATTCCTTATATTCTATGCCCTAACCAACCGTAAAGGTGCCAAATCGGCGAGTTGGTTCCATTTAGGGCATGCAAATTACGAAATAGAAATTTAATCTGTTTTCATTCCATGAAGTGTAACTATTTCATATAATCTAGGGGTGTCAATGCATTTCAATACTAATTATTGTAGTTGTTATTTCTGTTTATATACAGACATATTAGTAACAAGTTTTTGGTTTTACACTTTATGGTGCTGTTTTGTTTACACATTTGTTTTGACATTTATGTAAAATGTATACTTAATGGCAGTATATATTTTATGAATCTTTGTTTATAATTTTCTGTAAGTGTGACTGAGGTGATAGGAAACATCACAAATTTAGCTGTTTCATTTTGACAGATATCATATTGTTGCTGAATGAAAGTGATTCTTCATGTAAATGCAAATATATTGAGAGGATGTTGGAGATTAAAGTGAAATGTAGCAAGTTGATTACCACCTCCGGTATTTGGTGTCCATGTCTGCATATAGTTAAGTCAGGACAAGATTCCCTTTTATTTTTATTATTCATTTGCCTTAAACTATATATATCAAAATTTCGCTATGTATCCTGCCTTGCAGCGAGACTTGCTTTGGTATTATATATTTATGACAGGGTCACATGCATAATAATAAATGCCAATGTCGTCTCACTTATCCTTATTTTTTTAGTTCACTAAGAGCTACATGTGTAGCATGTTTCTTGCTGCCAGAAATTGTCAAATCACTATATGAATCAAATACTCTTGAGAGGCCCTTTTATATGCGCAATAAGCAAGACTGGATGTGTAATTTTCAATATTTCAATAAAGTATAGAGAATACATTAAATGGTTTTTTTTTGTATCTCAATATCTATTTGGAAAAGCTGGTCAAATTAAAACGACGAGACAAACACTCCATAATCACGTTTTATTGTGTTACACAACATTCAGAAGGCGTTGGCGCCTAGCAACTCCGTGATAGCCATTTTGGAAAACGTGTGGGTAGTTGTTGGGATGACCTCCATCATTGACAATGTAATTGTGTACATCATCGTCACCAAGAACACACACATTGTGACAAATGCAAGCTGCGATGATGAGTTTGCACACTTGATTTGCACTGTGGACAGGAACCTCTCTTAGCCTACGGAATCTCCCTTTTAGATGACCAATTGCCCTCTCAACAGTCTGCCGCTGACCAGACAATTTTCTGTTGAATTGTTCTGTTGTGCACTGAGGTTACCAACATTTCTGAAAATATAAACAACAATATATTTTCTTTACCGTTACTTGCTATGATACACACATGTTTATTCAGCAGATTAACATGTAATATGTCCATAACAATTGTCAATACATAGAAACATTTAAACTTCAGACAATAACAAGGCTCTAGTTGTTCAAAAGGCCATGAAGAAAACCATCCAGTTAGATATTAAATGTCACACATTACATTAACTTACGTTAATGTACTTTTTACTATTTACACAGTTACTTACTTTCTTCATTTTAGTTATCATAATCAGTAACAATATTGTGTCTACTTTCCATTTATAACCACTTCAGCTAGTTGATGTTAATGTGATATATTATGCATTGTTATGGTAAACACTCTGTGAACAACTCGTCACAGAACTACATACACACATACAAATACATGTATAAGGGGTATTCTAACCGAAATGGGGTGATAAGCCAGTTGCGTAGGGGATAGGCACTGTCTGCAAACAAGTGTTGGCCTTCACTAAACAACTGTCCGTTTTCTGCCTGTTGGTAAAGGCTGGAGTTCCGCAGGACCCTGGCATCGTGGGTACATCCAGGCCACCCAGTGTAGGCACTGATAATCAGTAGGTTGGGATCTACCACAATCTGAAAAGACATGGATGAAAATACATTAATATATTACTCTTAAGCAACGGTAATAATATTTTCAGTGCATGCAGGTTCACTACAACTTTTACTACAACCTTTGGCACTATGGGTGTTGCTGGTTAACTCCTGCAATAAAGGGATCAGCCACAATATAATTGTGAAAACATATTTAAATTAAAGTGACTAAAATTTCCTAAATTACATTAATAAACAAATGTAATATGTAATTTCTTTCAATAAAAAATATCAGTCAAACTTAAATTACAATTTATCCAATGTTGACTCTACCTGCAATTGAATGGATGGGAATTTCTTCCTGTTGTAGTAGTCGCGGTCACCACCTATTGGACTAGCCAGCCTGATGTGCGTTCCATCAATGTAACCAATAACCCCTGGAAAGCCTGTGGCTTGGTGAACTTCATCTGCAATCTTTTGACGCTGCTCTGCATTGGGCCATTGTACTAACTGGAAAACAATTATCAATAGTTACGGTAGTGCAGGGCAAGAAACCACATCCCCACTTATGCAGTACGTTTTTATATACGTGCAATGAAGTTGTAAACAGGTCGCAATACACATATATATATAAGCGACTTATTGTTTTGTCTGTAAAGAAAAAACATTGCTCCAAGTATCATCTATTGGTAACTAGTAGATGTTCTTGTTTTCAATTATGCCATACTCCTAATTTAATTTGTCTATTCCATGCAACGTTTTTACTTTTCATATAGCTTTTTAAACACCATGTGCAATATATTGGCTAGTTTATCAACAACATACTTCATTTTTAACACAAATATAGTTAAATAATTAATACTTTATTCGTCGCAAATGGGTGAAAGATTCCCGCAGCGACGTTAAACTCCATATTCACTCACTCACTCACCTAATTTAATCGGAAATGAGAACCGCTACACCGAGGGTAGGTAATAACAGGACCCTAACAAGTAGTGCTTCATACATACAAGCAGCTTATGGATGGATAGATATCAACTCGGAATTATATACTCACCCTTTCTTGCAGTGTCAATACAGCTTCAGTCACTTTCTCTACTACCCCGTGAACTGTCGATATGGATACTCCGAAGAGATTTGATGCCTCCCTCATAGACTCTTGGTTGGATAGATACCACAGGAATATCAGCAGCTGCTTACTGGGTTCCAAGGGAACATTCCCTCCAACATACGGGACAACAACACGTGGAGTAACGTACTCCAAAATGTGGTCGTAGACATTTCTGCTGACTCGAAAATGTTGTTTAAAGTCACATTCTGTCATAGTATTGACGACGTCTAAATATCCTTGCACTCTTGGCACCGTCCTGGGCATAGACATTATACATGCCATGTGACTGTTCATTACGTTCGTCCGGATCATGATGGTAGTGTCCTCGTCGTCTAGGACATCGTTTAGCGCAAAGTACAATCTGTGAATTGTTTTTAATTCAGCCATTTTGGATGAACTACAGTCGACAATATGCCATTCTGGTGATCAACCAGACTAGACATGCGCAGTGGATAAACCATAGTTGACCATATGTCCTCGCGCGAAGTACCTCACTATTTCCTACCAATCGATTTGGTACCGTTTTCGCCAATTCAATATAGATTTTTCGTCAATATCGTGAGCCGTTTTGAATGCTGCCGTTTTGCGCCCGCACCCATCAGCTAATAATAACATGAAACAATCAAATTCCTTATACCGGTAATGTGGAACACGCGAAACCCCTCGTAGTGTGACAGCGTGTAACACAGACTGTTGTGTTCTCGCTGTCAGGAGAGCATTAGACCAGATAGTAGGCAACTTTGCAACTGCGTAACAAATATTTAAAATATTACACAAAACCTAGGTAATAGAATCTGATTTTAAACGTTCAAAAGGTATCTCGTACCAGCTGCTTTACAGCTGTATGCACTGAACACTGCCTTCTGTTTTTGCAACATTATTATTCTGCTATCGAATAGAGGTACATCTGTGTCAGATAAATCTTCGTTACCTGCAGGTACACCCTCCTTCTCTCGCTGTTCTCCATTTAAAAGGCTTGAATAATGCTGCTACCGGGTTTCAATGACTTGATCTACTCCACTGTCCCATCTGCTGCAGTAACTGACATCGGAATCAGCTTACGTCTTACGTCTTTCGGCCACACGTCCAATTTATTTCCAGAAGTTAGGGCCATTAGAGCTGCAAATGTATTCTAAGTTAGATAGAGTTTCAGCAACATGCAACCTGTTGGCCATTTGAACAGCTGTATCAAAATTATTTGTCCAATTATAGAAATGTCTGTTTACTTATTATCTTTTCAGCTTTACCTTTCAACCAAAGTTTATTTCTGATTTACACATATCGTTCCAGAGTTCACTTAGTCTGTCATTCCACCATGGTTTTCTATGCCTACGTCGCTTGTTAAATTAAGTGTTTAGGAGAATATAATAGTCTTATGCTTAATTATGACTGTCACTCATTTCAAGGTGTATACTATTCAAAGCCCCAGTGGGGACCCGGGGTAGAATTTGGTCCCCCACACCCCCTTTGTGTATCGTAAGAGGCGATAAAATGGGGCAACCTTTTTGCCGTGGGTTGCGTCCTGTGTCGCCGGATGTAGGGATCCTGGGGGTTGAGGATACTTGGGTTTCTGCGGATCCCAGGTTCCAATACACCTCTTTGGCCTAGAATTCGCCTAGACAGGTGGTAGTACTGGCCCGGTATTATCAATCGGCTGGTCAACGTGGGGCACTAGAGTTGTTTTGCTTCTATTGTATTAATTTCAAACAATATCAATATTGTATACGTGTCTTTATGTCATTTGGCATTCCTTTTTGTAATAGTCGTCGCAAATGGGTGAAAGATTCCGGCAGCGACGTTAAACTCCATAATCACTCACTCATTTTTGTAATAGTAATATTGTATACACTTACCTAGAGTCGAAATGCTAAACGCTGGCTCATGGGTCAATCTGGTTATATTGGCCTCTAGGTTCAAAGGGTTCAGTGGTATATGTCTGTAACACCCACGCAGGCATTTACCTCTTGAGTCCATTTTGCTTCCTATGTCGGTATGCACTGGAGTATAACATCCCCATAACCTTAATGCCATTCTGCTGGTCATCCGCAGATATGGCATTGCCCTTGTTGGTGCTCCGTGGTGGGCGAGGAATGGGGATGCAGAACGCACACACATAAACATGGCTTCAACCAAAAAACAAAAACGTGGGCATCAATCATCGACATCGTCTGACGAAGAGACATTGACTGGGTACGCCTCTCGCATACCTGTCAACAACTGGCCTGAGTATTTGCTGATTCAACCAGATGGAGAAATACCGTTAACATCTAATCCATTTATGACCGCAAAAGTCATTCAGGGAATTGCGGGAGAGGTCAAGGCCGTCAAGCGCTTGCGCAATGGCGATATCCTAGTGCACTGCGCACTAAGGAGTCATGCCTTGAACCTCCTCAAATTGAAGGCTTTTGCGGAAATTCCTTGCAAGGTTTCTCCCCATCGGTCATTGAATAACAGCAAAGGTATTATCAGAGACAGGGAGAGGTGTCTCCAGTCAATGTCTGAGGAGACTCTCACAAAGGAACTGGCAGACCAAGGCGTCATTCACGTGAAGCGATTCACTGTGAAAAAAGGCACAGGTGTATCAAACACCAATACCTACCTTATGACCTTCTCGTGTGCATCGCTTCCACAGGACATCAAAGCTG